>JACSYO010001855.1:2025000-2309059 GCA_016806645.1 Ophiodon elongatus
ACCTGGACAATTTAAAAGCTAAGCCCTGATCTCACTATTTATGTATCTTTGCCACAGCCAGATGCTACGAGGTCCTAAAAAATGCTTCGGCTTCCTATATAATGTTAGGTAATATGGAATTGTGGTAGGCAAACACAGTTAGTTAGGCTGTAAAAATAGTCCAAACACCAGAGTCTGGGCCCGTAGAGCATATTGTGGGCTGTTAATGTCGCTCAAAGGAACTTTCTACCCTTTTGCCCCCTCAGATGGTGCCCTGGATATTTTCTGGTGTTGCTGGCAGACGTATTATAATTCATGCACATTTGTCTGAGGGTGAGTGTATGTGTATGTATTTTATTTTATCTGAAAATGAACTGTATTCATTGCTATATGAGAGTATAAACATCATAAAGTTGTTTTGTAACATTAAGAGCTTTCTTATATTCCATTTTTCCTCATATAGAGAGGTGTGACAACAACAAGCTCTGACTGCAGCGTCCAACAACGACAGTCACAGTTCTCAGTCCAGTCCCATAAAGAGAGGTCTCCTAAACCTTTACAGGCTGACAACAGCCTGGCTTCCACTACAAGCCCAAATAGTCACCGTCGGGTCCACATTATTTCTATATTAGGTATTCATATAAAGCAAGTTAGGTATCCATTGGACCAATTCAAACTTGAAAGACCAATTGATCAAACAGTAGCAGTCTTATCAACACAACTAAAGCGCTAAGGGAAACCAGGCTTGCGCAGCACCTACTGGAGTTCAACTGTAATACATGTAAAAAAAAGAACTCAATACACATTAGCTCAGATGCCACTGCTCTAGAGGCTACTTTACACTTAAGCCCCTGCTGAGTGGTTGTAATGATTGAGAATGTGTCACTCCAGTAGAACTGCTATAAAAAGCAGAGGCGTAATCGCCAGTCTGAGTCGCCTAGCTTGTGGAAAAGAACTGTCTTTCAGGCCGCCGTCTAACAGATTTGGCATCGCTCTCCATCCGTCTGCTCAGACACACAGCCTGGCAACGCTGGGCAGCAGGAAGCCAGATCCGATTGCAGGGTTTACGCATGTTACCAACATTGTCATTATCCCAGGAGGCCTTCGGAAAGGCTGTGCCCTGGAATAACTGCAAATAATGAGGAATAACTGAGAACGGCTGGTCATTCCTATGGTGATTTATGAATGGTGGTTGACAGTGTGTGCCATCCGAGAGCGATTGTATAACCGTATTCATGACTGTTTTTTCCTGGCTGATCATTACGTTGGCCGTCTGTATCTCTCTCGCTCTCTCTCTGGGGTAAAATCAAACTTTGTGCACCCCTTTGATGAGAGATCTCACATCATTTATAGCAGCTGGTCCAAAGGTCAGTCTTCCTGCAGGTTTTGTACTGTAGAGTGAATCATCTTGGTTTAATGGCCCATTGAAAATGGGATCAGAGAATTGAGACAGAGAGGTCTCTAAACTGTAAACTATATCTAGGGAGGCCTGAGGAGTGGTGAGAGAAAGTAAAAGAGAGAAACAAGGACGGAGCAAAGAGAGGATCGTAATGACTAATCAAACCAAACGATGTGTCACAAAGAACTTTCATGCACACAGTGGGAGACAGAGAAAGTCAAGCAAAGACAGAAGCGGGGACGGGAGGAAAGAGACCCAAAAGAGAGGTAATAAAAAGCAGCATGCATCGCTTTAATTTTCACATTTGCCGTGACATTTACAAGCTGCTGTGGCAGAGCTGGGAAGCGGGTGAGTAAACGGGGCAGGAGCGAGGCCCCAGGCACCCACATTGCGGTGCAACACGCGACCCTGCTCAGGCTATAATATGATCAAAAAGGTGGTGCACATCCATTCCTGAGCAAAAATTATCCAAAAGCAGCACTGTGTAAAAGCATGCGTCGCTTTTTTTTACACTTCTGCGAAAGGGTGTTTGGTGGCGAAGACGTCAACGTGCAAGCTTGTGTTCACAACAACTGAATAGGTGGAAAAGGGGCGTACCTGAAGATTTAACTCATCTGTTCATGCTCCACATGATCTGTCTCATCTACAAACGGGACACGCTTTTACAATAAGCAGGCATCCATGAGCTGAGTGTGCTGGTGCTTGTAGCTGCGTGTGTGTGTTTTGGGAGGCGTGTCAAGGTAAGTATATTTTGTGAGTGGAGGGTGGCGAGTTGTGTGGTATTTAAGGGAGGGTGTGTGTGAGCTCATTTGGGGTTTGGCGGCGTGATTTTCTGTGTTTATAGGTGTGTGTGTGTGAGAGAAAGAAAGAGAAAGACATTTGTATCCAGACGTGTTTGGAAAATTGTTCTCTGGTGTGTTGATGATATTCAGTTTTAAAAGATGCTGATTCAGCGGACTAACCTGTAATTTCATGCTCCTAAGGAGGAACATTATGGACCAGTGTGTGTGTGTGTGTGTGTGTGTGTGTGTGTGTGTGTGTGTGTGTGTGTGTGTGTGTGTGTGTGTGTGTGTGTATGTGTAGAGCAGATAAAGAGAAACAACAAAAAGGTCCATTGAGTGTGTGCACAGGACTGCATGTAGTGTGTATGAGATAAGAACCACTTTAGTAAAAAAGCCTTGAGGCAATTTGGGGCCAATAAAACGTGTGTGTGTGTGTGTGTGTGTGTACGTGTGTCTCTGTTGGTGGTGTGTGAATCCGAGCGCTCTTTGGTGGGTGGAGGACAAGACACAGATGTCAAACATGATACGGTAACAGCTGGAAAGTTCACTCTACCTCCGCCCTCTGCATGCTCTCTCTCTCTCACCCCACTCCCCTCAGGGCAGTTGTTCTGATTGGCATGCGGCTAATTTGGCAAAGTTCTGCCGTCCGTCTGCTTTTCAGGGTGTGCTTGTTGCACGTGTGTGCACATTTCTGTTTATTTGTTTTACTTTATTATCTCAGTTCTTCCATTGTCAATGTACATTTTTCCCATAATAGTCAGAATTTAAAATGAGGTTTTATGGGATTGGCAGCCTTTTACTTTCACCAGGTTCTGGTCATTGCAAATACATTTTGTGTATTCAGGCAGGTCAGACATGATTAACAAGATAATCAACTCTTCTACATGAGTTAACTTTGGACATCTCCATTACCTCCATGTGTTGTTTGTGCTCAGAACCCCCCAAACATTTTTCAATAAGCCTCTTTCAAAAAAGCCTAGACATCTCCAGCCACCTTTTGGTGACCAAAAAGTCATAGATGCAGGCAAAAAACAATCAGAGAGTTATTTACTGCCTTGTTGGGCTTTCCTAACCACTCCAAGCTGCTGCTGTTGATAAGTGAAGTAGAAGTAGTATCACTGGATTCCTCTTTTATCTTCACTATCTCTGTTCATCTCACTGTCTTCACAAACTACAGGGCAAGCTGCGTCTCTTCACTCCTTTATCTGGTTTCTAGTTAAAGACTTTAGATCAAGGACATGCGGGCTGCCTACTCATTCAAAAACTCAAAACCTGTGACTGACAACGTGGTGATACAATGATCTCTATTGCGAAATTCACCCGTTAGCTGTTATGTCTAAGTTCTGCAAATGTTCTACCTATTCAGCCATTGCTCATGTTTCCACTGCTCTTCAAGTTTTTCCCCTCTGTTTTCCTTTAGGGGAACCCTTGTTGCTGTCATCACACCTCCCACCCTGATGAAAACCTCACAGGACCCAGCAGCAACATTCCTGCTTGTTTTACAACCGTCTTTCTACTAATGGCTCAGTTTCCAGCTGCCATCAAATAAAGCCTCTGTCATTTTCACCTTCTGCCACTGTCTTGCATGGTTAAAAGTGCACTCACACACACACAAAGTACAAATGAAAAAGAGAAATTACACACCCTTTTATTATCTGTCCGTTTATCCTTCTTCCATCTTTTTCTTGGCGAAGCATATTATTATTAATTGTTAATCAGGGTTTTCTGTTTCTTCTGGACAGAAAAAAGTACAAAAACAAGATGGTGTTTCACATCTGGGAGGTAGAAGGTAATTCATAATGGAAGAAAACAGTCCTTCTTAGCCCGCACATACACACAGACTGGTGACAGCAGGGCTGGAGACCAATGTTGAATGCAGCCCAAAGATTACAAACCCACGTTTTGTGATGTCAAGTCAGACGTAATTAAGTTAAGCTGATATCCAGCTAATGACTCATCAGATTCCAAACATCCAGGCTGATAGACTGACTCAGTGTCTCAGAACAATCTGTTCTTTAGTCTCAGCATTATTGTCACAAATGATTCCTGTTTGCAATAAACGCTGATGGAGGAAGTATTCAGATTCTTTACGTAACTAAAAGTAACAATACCAGCTTATTTACTGTTGATTAATCTGCAGGTTACTTTCTCAATTAATCTATCATTCGAAAACAGTGAAAAATTCAATGTCAGCCGAATCGATAATGTAAGTAATCGTTAGTTGCAGCCCCAGAACGTACAGCAAACCTCTGTCTCTGTGATGGAGGTCAAGGGCGTAACTGTTGCACCTCCTATGTGCTCTAGTTTAACAAACGTGTTGATTTCTTGTAAAAAATAAAAGAATTCCGACCAAAAACAAAATAGAACATAATAGAACAATGCCAACTTTCAATTTCACACACACACAACTTTAAAACATGATCAGTGTTACATGACTCCTCTGTTTTCACATACACTATAAATCACATTTATCTCATATATCATTAAGACAGCTAAAGAAGAGACTGTGTATCTTCAGGGTCACAAAATACTGCAGTATAGATGACAATGTTTCATTCTACCACACACACTAGACAAAGGGACTATTGAATGCAGTGAGGTACCAGCCCTTCATAATAAGGCAGGCTGGAGCTGACTGAAAGAGGGAGCACACAGCGAGGTCCAAAGTCTTCATGGAACTGGACATTTGATAGCTGCTTGCGGGGCTGTTTGTGTGAGATTGTGACACTGATACCTTCTAATAAAACAGCCAACTGCATCCATGCATCCAGCCAGTCGAAAGGTCACTCCTAATAGGTCAACCTCGGACAGATGGGCATGGACAGAGAGGGGGATGTCAGAGTGTGTGTGTGTGTGTGTGTGTGTGAGTGTGTGTGTGTGTGTGTGTGTGTGTGTGTGTTTATTTCCAGAGAACCATTAGGCTTCGCAGGCACCTCACTGCTCCCAATCTTACTCCATTAATACACACTGATATTAAAGTAGCAGAGAGAGGACGCAATAAATACATACACACACACCTCATTTAGGAGACCACAGTCACCTCTGATTACTATGGAAAAACCTGGTAACAATAATGATGATTGGAGGACCAGCAGTCTCTAGCAACACTCCCAGCCAGGTGCGTAGCATTCAGACGCTAAAGGATATCTGACCAAGCGTCGGTAGTTGACGAGTTGGGAGTGAGACGGGTTTGTCTATAGGGTTAGGGCCTGTGTGGCATTGTATAACTTAGAGTAGACCGAGGGAGAGGTGTGTGTGTGTGTGTGTGTGTGTGTGAAAGAGAGAGTTTGTGTGTGTGTGTGTGTGTGTGTGTGTGTGTGTGTGTGTGTGTGTGTGTGTGTGTGTGTGTGGACATCATGTGTGTAGTAGGTGGGTAATTTTGAGCCATGCTGCGTTTACCATCTTTTCTGGTCTGCTCCTGTTCCTAGAACTTTGTTAAATTACTCCCAGATTTGGGATCAGTTAACACACACACACCTATATGTACAGTACAGCATGCTTGGAGAGGGTGTGTTATGCTCATCTACGTCCGCTTGCCAAGTTCTGACAGGAGATATATAACTATTAAGTCCCTCCATGGACTACGCCTGGACTTTCTTTGGAAAATGAGAATATATGTTGCTATGAAACACGTATTTTGCTGAAGGGGAAGTACAAAAAGCTTCATCTTCCTTTACCTTAAGACATGCACAACTTGCATTGCATGGCATGTCATTTCTTTTTCATATGTCAAGGAAGAAATTATGTAATCTAACAAACAATCTTCATGGAAAAATTCTACGAGAAGAATAATAATTCCCTTCTGTACTTGAAAGTAACTATAAATCCCAACTTCAAAATAATAAAAACAAGAATATACAAAGTCTTGTCCAACAGGAGTAATGAGAGAATAACAGTACAGCTGGGAGAGGGAGGTTATCTTGCAACACGGGTCAAAGATGAAATCCAAACACACATGATACATGTCATTTGCTTTGGCTCGCCGCACCACACAGTACCCTCCATCTCATCGTTTCCTCCCATTTCCCCTCTTCGTCTTAGTGGAGCATGGATGAATGATGCTCTGGTGGAAGCAGGGGGAGTTCATAACAAGACTTGGTTCAGGTGAATCATTTAGCTGGCGTGAAGATAGCAACAGCAAATTACACATCCGGCGAAATTATGCATTCGTGAGGTAAATAGAGAGGAGGGAGAGAAGAAAAAGGTAAAAAAAAAAAAAGAAAAGGAAAGACAGAGGAAGAGAGTTTTCTACAGGGGACTGTTGCTCATTTTGACAGGGGAGCTACTTTTCTAAGATAAAGCCAGAGAACAGACATATTGAGAGACTCTTGAGACTGAGTTTTTCTCAATGAAAAAGACTGAGGCTACATTCAGACGAATTCAACCTCATGCTTTGCAGTCGCTCTTCTACTTCTTCTGAATTTCTCTCTTGAATGAGAGTGTTTTCAGAAGAAGAATTTAGGAATTTCTGCATGTCGGTGGAGATGGTATGGATACCTTCCTCTATCATGGTATTTTTGTCCTTTTATATGAAGATATTGCTACACTGTATTTAGAGCAATACTATTCTAAAAAAGAAGAAAATGTCTTTAAAATTTTTTATAAAGCAGCCCTGCGTATTAATTTACAATAGCCCAATACAACTAAAGGGATAGCTAATTAAGTAATGGTAAAACAAAATCTCAGTTTCACATATTTTCTAGAATCATAAGGTATTGTATCAAACAACGTTGACTGTATGCATATATAGGATAGCTAAAGATAAATCAGGATTTGTTTTACCTAAAAGCAGTTTGGAAACATGTTTCTGGAACACCAAAAATCCTAAATGGCGTCCTCAATGGAGATAAGATTTAGGCTTAAAAAAGGCATAGACTTAGGAGGTGTCATTTAAGTGTTTCTCCTTGTCAGCTCCCCCATTTAACAAGAACCTAACTACACATGCATAATTTAAAAAAAAAAAAAACACAATAACAAAATGCTTTAATCGTAGCTATTGCATCTTCGGCTTGACCCGTCCAACAACACACCTCATGAACACCTGAGAGGTATTTAAGTCTCAAAGGGATTTGAGGGAAACCGATAAAACGAGGCTCGAACGTATCCCTTTCATCTCAATAAAGAAAGTCAGTGTGGTTCGACTGTATGTTGTTAGCCCCGCCCCCCCCCCACACACACACACACACACACACACAAAAAAAAGGTTGCCATATGTTGATACACTGTGATGACAAAAAAATGCGATGTCCTCATATTGAACATCGGTACACAATACTGGCCAAAGACTTCATTACGTGGATTTTTACTTCTCTGTAAGCCAAAGCTCACAAAGAACAAACACATGGGGAAAAATCCAATTAACAACTATTGAGTCACTGTACCAGTACAAAGGATACAATCCCACTAACGAGCCCTGATGGATGCCAAAATAGCACGTCAACACAATTATATTGCCAGTTTTCAGCACCTTAAACGAGCTAAAAGAAAACAGCAATCATGGACACATAATGGACAGATCTATTAAAGCCTTTCTCAGGTCCAAGCATGAGCCACTTACACTATCATTTGGCTCGACAAGGTTTTAGCAAACAGATGGGGCAATGAGGCATTTCTTCACTGCTGCAACCATCTGGTTGCAAGCCGGCAGAAAAACAAGCCCTCGGAGCATTTGAAGGCAGCAATGAGTTTCAATTCATTAAAGGTTAATCGTTGCCGGATCTCTCTCCAGCCAACCAGTGAGGGTTGAGGAGACACAGGAGGATATGAGTTGGCTACGGGGGGGAAGAGTAAAAGTGGTGAAAGGAGGAGGCAGCAGTTAAAGGAAGAATAAAGAGAAAGTAACACAACAGATTGCTGCTGAATGACATGAGAATAGAAAAGATGGAGGAGGACGTTCTTAAAATCTTCACTGGACAGTTTTCATATGCCTTTAAAAGTACACCGTTCAGTTATGAATGCAGTTGGTTGGATGTGTCCGAGATCTAAACAATGCCATAAAAGACCAGGGCCAACGACCGTGGCAGAGCTCGCCTCTCGTGTCAGCCTGCTTCAGTCTAGGTCACGGGTTTAAAGCAGAGGTCAATCGTTTCTTTTAAAGACCTCGTGAAAAGAGAAATTATGTTTGAGTTGTTAGACTATGTTTGTACCACACAAAAAGCTACTTAAAAAGGTGGATGAGGTTACTCTTTAGTTTTTTGCATAGAAAATATAATTGACAGAAATGTATACAAAGATGACATAAGTAAAAGAAAATAGCATGTGGACTACTATACTCCCAACTACACTACACCCTGACATACCTGAGAATACAACAGTTTTGCGTATTATTTTGGAATAGAAAATATTATGTAATAATATATGTTCAAACAGTGTCACAATTGCAGTAACATGCAGAAAAAAAAGAGCAATTAAGTGCAACAAACAAAATGCTAATTATGATTGTTACTGAAAAATAATGGACAGAGACTCCACATCATTACTTTTATATTTAAGTCATGACAACAATTTTCATCACACTGCGGGAGTGGAAAGCAGGAACAAAGACAAGTAGACTAAGAACAAGCAGAAAAGATAATGACATTTCCAAGCTTTCATCTCAGAGTGCTGTTATCTGCTCATCATATCACAGCCCAGAGCAGCAGGACAGCTTCAATCACATACACAGAGCTCTTCTTCTCTGGCCTGCATGGGCACGGCATACCTGGGATTCCTGTGTGTGTGAGTGTGTGTGTGCATGTGTGTAGTTGTTTGTGTGTATGTGTGTGTGTCAGAGGAGATGACAGAGAGAGAAAAAGATAAAGAGAGAGAAGGAACCAGGGAAAGGGTCCCTTTAAAGATCTGGAAGAGGAAACATGGGCGGCAACAAATTATTTTTATTATTGAATAAATCATCTTTTTGGATTTAATGAATCAATTAGTCTATAACATATCGGAATATGGTAATTTCCCAAAGTGGCAACTCTGAATAGCTTATTGTCCCATTTCAGAGGCTGGAGGTTGTACCTTTAGAGAATTGTTACTTGGTAAATGACTTTTGGCCCCCATACCAGATCGGTATCAGTTTTTGGAGCCACAGTGATCCCTGGCCTCATATTAAGGCATTGGAATCAATATTGGGAGGGAAAAAAGTTGCATCAGAGCATCCCTATTCATTTTTTGTTGATGATTGATTACTTGATTTATCATTTCAACATTAGAGAAAAACTATTTGCCAAGAATATGCTTTGAGTAAGCACACACACATGAACACACACATGTAGGAAGGTGATCTTTCAGACTTTCAATAGCCAGCACACTTTGCCACTGTCTGCACGCTCATCGAGGACCGAAATCAAGTGGAAGATGCAAAAGAACACAGTGTATTTGTGCATATTCAATTTTTTTTAGACCGAAATTAACGTGTATAGTCATGTTTCATAAACATGGGAAAACCCGCCTAATATTGATAGCGATAAGACTGCTTTCCCACTGCGAGAAGGTCGTGCCGTTACACTGGCCTTTTTGTATTTTTTTTTTTCCTGGTGTGTCACGTTTGATGTCACAGACCAGAAGCAGGGTTCGTCCCGGGAATGAATGTCGAATGTAACCTTTCCCACTGAAGATAAAAGCCAGATGTTAGTGGGTTTTTTATCCAGTGGGAAAAGGGTTTATGTTTGCGTGGAAGCCAGAGAGAGATATATGCAGAGACTTGTCTGTTACACCTCTCAGATGGCACCTGAGGCGCGGATATGATTTCGCACTAACCCACACACAACTTTGATTTACTGCCCTGAGACAGATTTCACAAATTACGCGGGCAATATACAAATCTTCCTCTCTAGATTTTACAGAGACAGAGTTCAATGAGCGCAAGGCCAAGACCATGTCACAGAACTCATAAGCAAACATAAGGAAACTGGGAGCTCTTCAGACGCCTTGGGCGAGGAACTCAGTTATCCTGCATGGTATTTGAGATTTTAGATGTTGCAGATGTTGAAAGGAAAAGTTCCCTCTCAGCTTAAACAGAACACACTCAGCTCTGGTGTCTGTAGTAACACATGACAGTATTCAGATTACTTTTTGTAGTAAAGTACTTTTAACTTTAAGAAACCAATTAGTGTTTTTTCCATATTTTTACTCCATTTCTACAAGAAAATTATATTAGTCCTCTCACCCAATATGGGCCTTTGTAACAGTACAAATTATAATTTGAGCAAGGGATGAAGTAAAGTTACTATTTAGCTCTCACCCACAACTTATATTAAAGACTCACCACAGTCTGCCATAGAAATTTCAGCACAAAATACCTGGATTCATTTTCAGTGTTAGTTCTATTTTTTCACTTTAGTTTACACAAAACAAGATCCTTGTGACTTATTTTCCTGGGTTCTTTGTATTTTAATAATGAGCTTCTTTTCAGTGTTACTACCTCTATTATCACTAAACCACAGCCCGACATTGTCATAATTAGCACAGTGAAACAACATTATTTTTAAACTTCAGAATTCCCACACACCCGTGTAACTGAATAGGTAAGCACAAAACAAAAGGATAGGTTTTTTTTCCACTGCAGTGCTCCATCTGCGGCTCTCGACAGAAAACCTGAGACGGGAAAAACTGTAGCGACACAAAAAGAAGGTGAAAAAGAAAGAGTGAGGGAGCGACGAGGGAACGGAGAGACGGAGGGAGATGAATGGTTGTGTTTTCGCTTAGAGTGGAGCTTTTCCAGGCTACATTTTTTTGCAACAGCGGTGTAAGGTATCTCGCTGTATAATCCTCTGGTGGTGACAGACACAGAAAGATGGAGGGAGTGAGGGATGGTGGTGCAGGCGATGTGTGCGAGCGTGGTTGTGCGTGAGAGTCCACATGCTTGCAATATTCTTCATTTGTCACCGTGTGCCTACTGTATGTCGATACAGTGTGTGTGTGCATGTGCATGCATGATTTAACAAGCCATCCATCCCCCCTCTGAGAGCAAATAAGTCTTGTTCACCTTTACAGTCCTGCTCTCCCTCCATTACACTGTAAAACCCTCTGGTTCAACTTCCAGTTGTGCAGCTGCAGAAATACTCAATTTAAATCACTTGTGACCATAAGCTGATTAAGTGGTTTTTGGAGTCTAGCACACCCAGGGATATCATGGCTGGACAGACACGACTATTACATTGAGTTTGCATTTCCAAGACAGTTAACTTTCGCTTTTTGTTCTGGCACACAAGCAGATGCCGTTCATGGCATGATGAGAGAGCGAGTCAAGTCAGTTTAAACAAACTGTAGATATAAAGTGCTCACTAACATGAATTGCATTCAATCTAACAGTGCGTCTGATTCTGTGATGGCATTTTCTTGGATCGTTCTAGATTTTGTGTCAGATTAATTGATAAATCACATTGTTGAAGAGATGTAAAAAAAGAAAAGAAAAAAGACAAATGGCCATCATGGCTTACCAGAGTTCAGAGTGATCTAAATCCTGCATAAACATTAAAATACGATTTGGACTGAGTCCTCGCACAACACCAAAGACTCATTTGTCTGTGCCTCGTCACCTTTTAGGTAACCCCTCTGCCTCCCACATTTCCATTTTGTCTTCTCCCTCAGGACAAGTCATTCCCACACAACAGCCAGTCCATTAGCCTCAGGACTGGAGGCCTTATTCGGTGCGTCTGTTCACAAATTCAGCAAGTCCCAAAACTAGCAAGCTCCCCTTCACTAGCAGTGACCTGGAGTGTGAGGGGGAGGGGACATGGCCAAAGGGAAAGATCGGAGCCCTCCAGCCCTGTGAAGTCTGCCACTGGAGGTTAGCTGGGGTCAGGGGGACAAATTGTCAAAGACGTGTTGCTCTCGGTGTCTGCTGTGGGGACAAGAATACAAAATAGGGAGCTTTTCCTCCCAACACTTTGGCTCGAGCAGAGTGGGAAAGTAGCACAGGCGACAGCCGCCAGCATAAATTACTGATAGTTTAGATATTTGCCTACAAAATCAGCTGTAATATACTAAACGGTGCTCAAAAACACTGATAGTGGAAATACTGGGCACTTATTTTTAATACGCCGGTCATTGTTGAAATGAACAGAATGAAAAGTATTCATCCCAGCAGAACATTTCTGGTCTTTGGAGAGGGATTCTACGGTAAATCTGTATTTTACCGTCTCAAGTTTAGAGGTAACAGGATCATTGTAGACACGCTGATACTCCGTCTGCTTGTCTGTGTTTATTTGGGTGTGCATGTCTACACATTGGCTATGTGGTCTACTGTATGTGTCTCTATGTCTGAAATCTAGCCAACAGGTGTTCTGGTATTCTTTAACTTCCACCATGGACTGAGAAAAAGAAGGACTGGGACCTGTAAAGTGTGTACTTGCACATGTGTGTATCGTTTTCTCAATAGGCTTCTTACTATGAAAGAGGGAGTCAGATATGAAAACACTACATTCGGTCAAGGTTAGAACAGTTTTTTGTTACTTCACGTTAGAGATGTCTGTATTTGTGTTTTTCTCTTCTCAATACATAAAAGTGAGAGAAGCCTAATTTGAAGGAAAAAAAGTAACGCCACAGATTTACGTGCACCAATCAGAGGTGAGCGACACTTGAATTAAAATCTGATAAAAGGCGTTATCTGCTTATGTCAAAGTTTTAGATTCACTGTAAATTAAAGTTTTAATCAATGGTTCCAAACAAATGAGTTAGTGCCATTGTTGGAGGGTTTTATAACAACTGCAGCATTCTAACTGTAAAATTCATCTTAACTTCTCATCTCTATTTAGCAGATCCCCGTCTCCATTAAGACTTTTTTTTCTGAATGGGATGAAGAGTTGTACAGGAGGGGGACATTAATCACTGACATGAGCACGGAGGTCAGCAGCAGTTCACTGGTTAGAGGAGATTGAGGCAGAAAGGAGTTAAGAGATAAGGAAAGATGTGGAGAGTGAGCGTGAGGCGGAGAGGATTAGAGGCTGACTGCTTCAGAGGGAGCAGGAAAGAGAACGATAAATACAGAAAATAACAACGTTAACTTGGCAGGGCAGGGAGTGTGAGCTGATCTCAGTCTCCTAAGAAGTCCAATTACACAAATATAATGAAATTAGTAAAGCTAAATCTTCAACACCACCATCCTTTTAAAGGCTTGTACAACTCTGCCTCTGCAGTTTACTCATTTATATTCCAACTGCTTTTATTCCCCATCACCCTAACTTTTGGTGCATTAACCTGTGACATCCCTGCGCATATTAAAATCTGAATTTGATCTGCATTGATGAAAATACTTTATAACATTACACAATCACTCCGTAAAAATGAGATGCATTTAAAAGTGCACGCACACGCACACGCACACACACACACACACACACTGAGAGGGTCCTTGTGTGTCGCCCCCTCTCACTGTGAGTTATCTCTCCACTGAGGTGTATGTATTTGTTGGTCTGCTCCCAGAGTTCCTGTTTGCGGAGGTGAAATTCTGCATGCAGCTCACAGAGCAGGACTGAGGATCTACTCTGTGATTTAAGGCAGGATAAGAGGATGGCGTCTCCTCGTTAGCGTAATTTACTACATGCTTTCTCCTCATTTTCCAGAGACTAATTTTAGAGAGAACAAAGTTTTCCCTCCACACTACTTTTCACCTTGTTAAACCTTAGAGCAGAGCAGCCTGGCTTTGCTCGTTTCTGCACAACGAAAGTCGCTGGGGATAAGTTATAGACCTGTGAGGGTAAATTACATACAGTATCAGCAGTGGAGGTCATTTGGTGCAGCTTTTCCCTTTTTTACTGTACAGTGCACAAAGATTTCATAGAGAGAGCCCCCTCCTATAGCTGGACAATGTTTGAAACTTTGTATGAGATGAAATGAGTACGTTTCAGGCAACTGTGCTTTCGTAATCCTCCCCTGGGAGTGCGACTGTTCCTGGATCAGTGACCATAGCAGACTCCGTGAGGCCAAAATGAGTGGGCTGTAAGTTAGAGTAGAGCAGTGGGAATTCTCTGTACAGTCTGAAAATGGCAGGGATAAATATGAGTGGAGCCTTTTCTAAGACACACACACACACACACACACACACGGCTGGCCTGTCCATTGGGCTGTGCTGGATCAAATTAGTGCTTTGAGCACCTAGATTTATCAATATATGCACCTAAAGACGTTTGAAAGAAAACTCTGAGAGGCATGTACATACATTGACTGTTCAAGATCCAGGTCCGCTCAGTCTCAGAGTGCGAGCTGAGGAGTTTTCATTATGGGAAAAAGCTCATAGATTATTTCCAGTAAGTGAGTGAGTGCAGAGTTAAGGCTGGGGAACTATAGTGTACTCAACCCGGCTTATAGTAGAGAAGAGAGAATTGTTTCATATAAATACTGACGCACTGTCCCAAAATGCACTCAAAATGTGTAGTTAGTGGTAAGAATTTAAGGAACTCCTAGTACTGTTCGATTAAAATAACTCTGCAGTGCACATGGACTGTAACGATCCAACATTTCAGATTTGACGCGAGTAAAAGTAGATTCATTATCTGCATATTAAGTAGACTATCCAAAATAAAAGTACTCATTTTGCACAACTTTCTATTTCTGCTATAATAAAACTTTCAACTTTCAGGTATAATAAAATATATTATACAATGAGATTTGTGTTACTGATGGAAATTTAATGATGCAGCTGGTTAAAATGGAGCTCATTTTGACTTTGATTTCTAATGTGAAGTAAAAATGTATGAGATGATCACATGTTTTATATCTGCAGAGTAACTGCCGCTCTCAAATAATTGCATTGGATTAAAAAGTACAATATTCCCCCTCACATTTGTACTTGGATAGATACACTTAGTTGCTCTCCACCGCTGCAGCCATGTTGGCCAAAAAACATCTTGAATAATAGATGTGCATGTAAATCCAACTGCACAAAAGAGGTCAACTATAACATGTTTTCAAATACAAAAAGCTCTTACTGAACAATTATCTGATACAAATGCATACAACATGAGAAACACCTGCTTGCCTTTTATTGTTGTTTACTGGCCGCAGCCTTGATGAATGATGGTGTGAGAACGTGTATGTCAGACAGACGTTTGCTTAAAGCAATGGAGGAAAAGGAGGCAGTTCATATTTCATCTGTTGTGAATTAGAGGGGAATCAAGAGGAGAGGGGGGGGGGGACCACAGCTGACCCTGCTTGAGGCTTTGGAGCTGGGGTTGAGGAGGGGAGCAGAGCCCTGGAGATGAGAAGCTGGACGGCTACAGTATGCAAAGGCCGTAAAAGAGCAATAAAACAGGGTCAAACCGAGGGGACGCCGGGCGAGAGGTCTGGGAAAAAACACCCGACACACTCCCTACCTCCCTTCTCGGCTCGCTCATTCACTCATCCACATCCCTACGCTATCTCTCAGTGTGTCTGTCTCTCTTCTCCCAAACCACTGGAGCTATCATCATCTTGTCCGTCTGCTCTCACTCCCTCGATCTCTCACTGTACTCGTCTGCAATCATTCCTTTTGTTTTGTCCTGCCAGAAGCCATATTAGTGCTTCCTTTATTCTCATTTTGATTGAATGCTTCCAGGTGGAGTGAAGATGTTTCCAGTCAAATGTAAAAATGTAAATACAAAATGTTGGTTTTTGAACTGTAAGCTAGAAAAAACAAGCATTTTACAGACCAGGAGATGCAGCGCATCTAAAATGTGAACACGGTTTTCTTTGGCTTGTTAAGGCTGAGAAAAACCTCACTGGGATAATTCCTGACCTCTGTGTTGCCTTGCTCACTCACCCATCATATTAGGTGACCTCCCACTCGCCCCTAAATCCATCTCTCCGTCCTTTCCTTTCTCTCTCTCTCTCCCTCTGCCCCTCCTTCCCATGTGTAGATCCCGAGACTGATAAATGCTGCTCCTCCATTATCCCTGACAGCCCCTTTCTCCCTCTCTTTTTCCTTTCATCCCTCCCTCTTGCATTCCTTTCCCGCTCATCCTCATGTCTCTGTCTTGAGGGTCGCACTGATTACCCATAATCCACCCCATTCCCCTCCGCCCTGCAGATGATGTGTGGGCTGAGTTCAGCCTAGCACCGTCTTAAGTTCATGTTGATGAATGGTGATTTGACATCACATCAAGATAAGCAGGTAAAAAGATGCCATGGGAGGTGTGGAGTGCCTGACTCAAACCTGCCTGCCTGTCATGGATAGTTCTTGGATAACAGCGCAGGCCTGGATGTACTATAGCGTGTGTGTGTGTGTGTGTGTGTGTGTGTGTGTGTGTGTGTGTGTGTGTGTGTGTGTGTGTGTGTGTGTGTGTGTGCTCCACTTCATTTATCTTTCCTGTGATTCTATTCATTCCACAATCACTGTCTATTTTTCCAGACATCTTTCTTTGAACATGGCTCAATATTCAACCTGGGCTTCTTTTCTTTGGGATTTTCTTTGCTGGCTCAACTCACTACTGACGTCTTCAGTTTTACATTGCATTACATCACACTTCACACAATCCCAAATCTTTAATAAACATTTACAATTCACCATGTCCACCTATAGGAGCTTAGGTTTCAAAGATATGGACTTGGAAAAAGGGTTGAGCCCCCCCCTCCAATAAAGACATTTTTAACAGTCACAATTCACTTTCCAGCAGAGCAATAAATCAATTCCTGAAATGATGGCATGTTAAGTCTCTACAAGCTCAGGGCAGTCCCACTGTAAAAAGACAAATTGTGAGCCTTTAATTCACACATTTTGTTTAAGTCTGCAAATATTAAATATGGGAAGAGTTGGAAAAAACAAGTTGTATATAAATCACAACTTCTTGGAATGATTCTGTTCCTTACACCCAACTAGAGCCACAGTAAGACTGGACAGACAAATTGTATCAAATTACCGACATTTGGAACTTCTTACTGACGTAGATTTACTTGTATTATTATAACGTAACTGACAAAAAGTTCAACAAAGATGACGTCTAACCAGAAGTTCAACTAACCAATCAACCAGCAGTTTAGAATCTGTATTACTGTGATTACAAATGGCAAGCACAACACAAGAGAGCCAACATAAAGAAAATACATAAGACTTACAGGTGGAAGCATTACAAGGATCCCTTTGGTTAGATGAGCCTCTCCGACAAACCACAAGTTTGGTTTGGGATTATACTAAAGGTTACTGTGAAAATACTGGAGGCCCCTATAGACAACGAGAAAACTTTGCTCTGCAGCTTTACCCCAGCAACCTCACACAGGACACACGTGCCCATTTTAGCCTGGTACATTTCACACAGTGGGGTCTAAAACAGCTTCCTAGTTTTGCTGACATAGACACAAAGCTTAGCACATTGTAAGGGGGGTTGAGACACCGTGGCTGCCTAACACTGAGCCCCAACACCCCCACCCAGTGACTCCCACCCACCCCAGCTGGCCTTGACTGGGACACGGCGCGTCCGGCACACAGTCCTCCTCTTGCCACCTGCCTGTGGAATGTTCCATGTGTGCAGCTGTGTATGTATGAGGCGCTCTAATTGGCCGGCATCAGCTCAGGTTGACTTGTTGAGAACTTTAATTGACTGCTGTACCGACCCCGGGGTGGGTGAATGAAAGTTCATTAGTCCCTGAGCACTATTGGCCCATGACCTGGTAGGACCAAGCAGGTTATGAGATATTGATGATAAGAAAACACAAAGACAAGCACAAGACAAAGACAAAATGAATGCATTGTTTATTCCTCTAAAGTGTATTACCTTATTTCATTCCGTTTTGCGCCACACTGTTCCTCTTCCCGTTTCATGTGAGGTTTTCTTTTAGTAATTCAATTAAATAAAGTTTTTTTTGTCAAATTAAACCTCACTTTGCAAGCTCTCCCACTTTTAATATCAAGGATTAGGGTTTTAATCATACTTTTAATTGTTAGGACACAAATATAAATTGAACTATTTAGTAAAAAGAAAAACAAATACACAAAATAAAATTCAAGGCTCATTATTCTCCTTTTTTTCCCTCTCATCATTCAGCACCCAAAGGGTCATTAACATGCTGACGTCATACTGAACAACTAGGCTACTTATTCCCATATTTCTTTCTTCGAGGCTCACTTGCCTCATTACCACAGATAAAGTGCAGACATACCTCCCTTTGTACCATTCAAGCACTGAGAATAGTTCATGTAATGCATGACGACCACAGCTTCTGACTTCATAGTCTCACATTATGAGACTTTATAATATCCCTCAGTGTGCTTGGTGTCCCATTGGTGGGCCTTTAGCAGACAAAACCTTGGAAGCAGATGCCAAATACATTACAACCCACTGGTATCTTAATATACTCGCACAGTTCTTCAGATGCCAGTTTGAGCCGTATGCATCATAAAGTGCTGAAGCGATGCATGAGTGCTAACCCCAACTCTGCTTAATGGCAATGTTTGTGAATGAGCCAACCAGTGAGGAATGTGGGTCACACATGATGCAAGTCAGCATGCAAGCCTGAGCGCACACAGACACACACACACTTCCCACTCTCTTTTCACCAACCCACAAACAAGCACTCGATGTGTGTGTGTGTGTGTGTGTGTGTATTTTTATGAAGTGGGTTGAGTTTCATATAGGGCCCTATTTCTAAGCCATCCTGTTTTCAGCACGTTACATTTGACATGCTAACTAGATACTCTTTTACACTCCCCGCCAACATTGCTGAGAAGGCCTAGCCTGCTGCCATATTTAGACTCATTAATGACAGCTGTCACATACAGAGTCAACAGAGGGAAGGAAGGATGGAGACGGGAGTCAACAAAGGACAAGAAAGTTGTGGGAGAAAGACGATAGATAAATGGCTGCGGGGATGGAGGGCTGGCAAAGCAGTTAGATTAAAAAAAGGACACATACAACTGAATCCGTCAACATCATAGCAATCGATCCTGTGCAGTGGTTGCTTCTCCTGCGGATTGAAAATAACCTTCTATATTCTATAAAAATACAATTTAATAACTTGCCTCCAGTGATTTAAGTCAGGAAATTGTCATAATCTCTTCCCATGTTAAAAAGCTAATTGCCTTTGGGCCTGGCGGTTTTAGGAGTCGAGGTGTAAAGGAAGGTAGCGGTGTAGGGAAGCAACAGTGCAGCGCAGAGACGGACAGCAAGCATGAAAGAACACTTTGTGGACTGTACGGCCAGTAATGACATGCAAATACAAGGTCCAGGCCACAAAATGAGAAGACAAATATCCTCCATTTGCCTTGCCCCTACTTTAGCTGTCTGTCAATGCAAGTCTGTCCTGTTCCTTAAACCTATCACAGGAGGTGAATGCAGGCATCTGATTCATGTCATGGTTGATTTCTTACGTTTTAAAAGTCCAGGATGTGCTTCATTAAAGGGCTCTAATATTGATGTAGCTTTATCGTGACCCATCTGAAAAGCAAACCACAGCACGCTCATGTTTTCCATTTTTGCACTACTTTCCATCTATCTTTCCATGATTTTATCCAGAAATGATCACTCAAACACACAAGTATTTCTGTAATCTTTTCAATCCTTTAATTTCTGTGGCACACTAACAATGTGGATTGGCTTTTAATAGCGCTTTTCGCTGACAGATAGCGGCTGTGTGCTCTTTATGGAGCTTCTGTTGGACAACGAACACGTTTGTGACCGGCAGTCAGGAGGCCTCCGAGGGGCGGGAGGACAGATGACACCCCTGTCAGCGCCGCCACCACAAACACCATGAAAACACACAGAGGACCATCCCGTACTCCCATTGGCTTCTCTATACGTTCAACATCTGTGTTGTTCTGTGCTGCGCTACAGCAGCTCCCATAAAAACAGAGATGTGGAACCTATTAAGACCTTTGAGACTGTATTTTGGAGCTGTATTATTTTCCATTGCACACGAAAAACACAAAACTGATCACGGCTCTACATTTTACGATTTCATACAATACAACAAGAGGAACTGGTTCCAGAAACTGTCGCCAAAGTGCTTTTTATGCCATTTATTGGGGAACTGGAAAAGTGAGAGGAGGGGTGAACTGGTCCACTGGGCCACCAAGGGGCCTCTGTGGTTACATAAGAGACACAGGATGAGACCCATGGTACAGGTACATAAGGTAAGAGAGAATGTGTATGTGTCCAGTGTAGTGGAGCAGAATATCTCTGGAACTGGAGATGATGACTAAAGAAATATCCAGACAATTTCTGTTAACATCAGATTTTTAGTGCGGTGGTGGTGAGATGACGGACACACTATGACTCATAAGACTGCAATTTATTCAGAAACTGAAATCAAGCTCCAAACAAGTTAACATCTTCAAAAAAACACAACAAAGCTAATCTTCTCATACCATGTCTGGTTAAATTAGTCCTTATACATATATGAGAGAATAAGCAGTTCTATTGAAATGTGGTTAGCACGGTTGAGTCCCAGCCATGCTCTCACAATGCAAGAACACAGTTGTTATCCTTTAATATGAGGGCTGTTCATTTTGTTCAGCCTGAGAGCAAGAGGAGACACTTAGTCTCTTGCTTTCAGTCCAAAACCATGAAAGCATATTTCTGTATTTGTCATGTGAGGAAAGGGACCCGAAGCAGGTAGGCCTGTGGCCAAGTATGGTTCTCTGTAGTTTCAGAAACAACATTTGATGCCATGCCCTGTCTATACGCTTTTAAAAAGAGAGCTTATAAACACAGAGAGGGAGTCTGTTGAGGCGCTTACTAATTAATATTACCAAATGTGGCCACATGTATTTAGAATATTCCAGCTTTTCTTTATGATATAATGTGTGTTTCGGTTAGGACTCTTCTATCTCTTAGCAAACACTGTAGATGCAGATGTGCAAGTTATGTATCTTGGTGTTAACTCTTTTCTCTCCCAAGTATGTTTTTTTTTACTTTATATTATAGCTTATAGTAGATAGAAGGGCTGCACAGTGGTGTAGTGGCTAGCACTGTCACCTCACAGCAAGAGGGGCCGGGGATCCCGGGCAGTCCTTCTGTGTGGAGTTTGCACGTTCTCCCTGAGGCAGCGTGGGTTCCCTCCGGGTTCTCCGCCTAAGCTGCATGTCCAAAGAATTGGAGACTCTAAATTGCCACTGGGATCGGCTACAGCGCCCACGCGACCCTAAATAGGGTAAGTGGTTTGGATAATGGAATGGAATAGTAGGGAGAAGACAAAAAGGAGGCGAGATAGTGTGGATAAAATGCAACAAAGATCCTTGGACTGACTCAGACTAGATATGTTGCAACTACATAGTCAGAGGCCACCAGGATACCTCAAAGTGTTAAAAAAAAAAAACAACAACACACAACTTCAAGATATTGGCATAAACTTAACCACATCACCTAACAAAAGAATAAAAGTCAAGAATCTTCTAACAGCTCTAATGAGCCAAAAGGTCCTGTGTGCCCAATACATTATTTTTGTGTGAATAATGAATTTATCCAACAGTCTGTAATGAGGCACTTTTTAAAAACTCACTTTTTAAAAACTATTTCGATAGTTATATTAAATTCTGTGTTTAGTAGTCAATACAGTCAATGTAGTGGATACAAGTTGAATGTATAAGAAACACTAAACATGTTTCGAATATATTACTGTAGCTGCCTTTGCAAAAGAAATCCTTGGATCAGAAAAAGCCAGCAACATGTTGTAAATTACATCCATTGTAAAAGTATATTTATACATATAGAATATGCTGTCCTGTGTACATTGTGCTGTACAGTAGTTCCCATAAGCAGGAGAGGCCTCTTGAAGCTCTGGTCTGACGTGAGCATGGTATTAGAGGTTCATTCCCCAGCGATAGTCCTGCTCTCCTCTCATTACATCCCATCTATCATACGGCCTGCTGTCATGCTGCGCTGCCACCCTGTCATTTAGCTCACAGTAGAGCTACAACACACTCACACTCATTACTTTACCAAGGCCTGAAAAGTAAAAAAAAATGCATTTTTGGATGGGGGCTGTGTTTTATTTTTTTTTTTTAAATCACAGTTTGTGTATGTATTCATGTGGAATTTACATACATGCGGTTTCCAAAGCATACATACACTTCCATTATATACCATTGCAACTATAATCTTAGAAGTGAAAAAAAAAAACATATTGCTTCAAAACAACTGCTAGTAAAGAGCGCAACGTAACATTTTTGAAGTGACTTGTAAATGTGGTCATGTGTGGTTTATGTGAGTGAGGTCGCTTTCTCCTGTAAAGGTTGGGGCTTTGTTTAAGTTGAGCTCCCCAATGTGTTCATGCTATGCTGATTTCAAATCTATCTTATGGCCTGTATCACATTCCACCCTCCCATTGGTTATTCTCCATCGTATACTCAATCTGATGAAACACAAAAATAACACCCTCCTGTTCACTGACTAATGTCCTGCAATACCCTTTTCCCTGCACACAGCGTATGCGTCTGTGTCTTGGCAAATGTGTGTGTGTGTGTGTGTGTGTGTGTGTGTGTGTGTGTGTGTGTGTGTGTGACCAAGTTGAGAGAGTGACATAAAACAGAATAGTGTGATGGTAAATTAATGCTGGTCTTTTTCTCTACAGCTCTGGCCAATAATTGAGTTAAAGAATGAGCGGTCTGTATGGGAGACAGGACTGGGAATATGGGACATCACACATGCATACATGCACAAGGTCAGGCCTATCTCTCTCGTTCTCCCACACAAACATACAGGGACACAATGCACCTGGTCTCTCTCTCTCTCTCCCACCGCGGTCACAGTGACACACTGCAGGTCTCAGACTCCTGAGTCCAACAAAAACAGCAGTGTGTGTGTGTGTGTGTGTGTGTATGTGTGTGTGTGTGTGTGTGTGTGTGTGTGTGTGTGTGGCAGTACACTGTGCTGTGTAAAACATGCACAGCAATGTCAATAAACTGTGAGACGATACCAAACTAAACAGAGAGAGCTTGATTGAAACTACAGTTCGGTGCGTCTACCGGCCTCCAAAAAATGTCTCAGGACTGAGCATCTTCACAGTGTCAAGACTTAGGCAAAACACCCACTATTACATTTGTGTTTGTCTAAGGCAAAGCTGTAATTTATCATAAATTGCACTGTGATGCCAGAACAGTAGGAGGAATAGTGGAAAAGGAAACATGATGCCGTTTGTGTATGAAAAGCATGCTTGTTTTAGCGGGTCTCTCTCCATCTCACCCAACATATAAAGAATATGTGAGGATATATAAGACCGGTGCAACATGTTCAATTCTGTTTAAAATGTACGAATTCCAATGCTTTGAACAAGTTCCCAAAAGAGGTAAAGACGTTTAGAAAAGACAGGAATGTAGGCCAGGAATTTAAGTCACAACATGCAGTCAAGGTCAATGATTTCTTTTTGATCATATGAAACATTTAGCTATGTATGAAATACTTGAAAATCAACTAAATATTCTGAAGTGTAAAAATATATTTTGCTGCACTCTCTCTCGATGGTAATTTCTCTCCCTGTGGGTCTCAACATTTGTTCTGCATAATGGAGAGAATAACTTCCTTCTAAAACACAACTATGACGCCTCTACAATTGAAAACAGTGACAGATTTGGAATACACTTGACCCGCTTGTGTTGAAAATTGTTTTGTGCCTTTTAATGTTGAAGCCAAGCCCCTCATCTTTTTTCTCTTCCCCTCCCTTCATGGTTTCAGTTAGCCAGAGATGCCTGCATTTGATTAGGGCTTCAATGTCAATAATGCCTGTTTTGAAAAACTCACTCAAAAGGCCATGGAACAAAGATGAAGAAGAGGGCAAGTGGGTGAGAGGGAAAGAAAAAGAGAGAGGTTTGAAGGCAAGAAGAAATATAATAAGGTATTATGACTTGACATTCACGTGCAGTCCACATGTTGCTGTATTGTGTTTGTTTGCCCCTCAGCGTGATATGACAGCTACTCTTTTACTGCTGAAAACATAAATCTCGATGACCTTTGTCGTGGAAACGAGGAGATGGAGAAAATAAAGCGGAACAAAATGCCAGTGAGCAAGGAGGGATATCAGTGATTAATAAGAGTGGACAGTATGTGATTTTAAACATTTCAGTTTTTAAACAAAGTGCTGTATGGACAGAGGAATAAGTTGTCTTTCACTATTTTTTTTTCCCACTGGACTCTAGTTGTGGTTACTCTGGAGAATTTCTTAATACAGACAGTGAGGGATCAAGTAGGTTTTTGACTGTTTGTAAGGAAGATAAAAATGCAAAGACTCCCTCCTCCCCATCTTCCACTACATACTGGGGATATCACAGGGTCATTAGTGAACCCTGTGGATCAAATTGAAACGTACTGTTGTAAGTATCTTTTAAAGACAGTTTTTAGACACTTTGTGAAAGCGCTCATTTATTTCAATTAATGGAGACATTTTTTGGACTCACCTGGGCCAGTTACATGCTGGACATCTACATGACCCGACGCATCCTACATGCAGGAATTTGCAGCTAAAAGAAAATCAAGACTAGAGCTGAAATGGTTAGTTGATTAATCGATGATTTAGTTGCCTTACTTGGAAGCACTTTTGATAATACATTGTTTCAGTCTTTTAGAAAGCAAAAATGCCAATCATTCTGTGGTTTCATACTTCTGTGTAAGGATTTGTGGTTTATCCCTCTCATGTATGAGAACAAACAGAATTTTTGAAATGTATTGATGGTTGAACGCTTTGCAGATAAGACACAAAAAACTGCGAACCACATGTCATACGTCTGCATGTACGGTCATGCTGCAACAGTGTGCATTTGGCACTTAGTGTGCCAACAGTAGGTGAGCCAGGCAGTCACTGAGAATCAGCAGTCAGCTGATTAGACAAAAAAATGAAGAAATAAATGTTTAGTTGGGAATGAATGTTTGAGTATATGATGTTGTATTTGGGACTCACGTATAGTGTATGTGTGAACAGATATAATGCATATGTCTGGTCTGTATGGGACCCTGCCTCCCTGATCAGAGCGTGTACGCTTGTCTAAATCAATGCCACAGTGGAAGTGTGTGTACAATCGTGCCAAAGGAGAAAATCCTTTGCATGGTCCCGTATCAGTAGCTGAAACAAACAGAGTGTGTGTTTATTAAAAGACTATGGGTGGTCCTTTTAGTTTCATTCACTCTCAGAAAAAAACCCTGAACCTTGTGTTGAGGAAAATCATGACGTTAGAGCCATCATACGGTCACTGGAGGTTTATGTATTTTTTTGCTGAAAAATAGCTTAACTGTACATGCCACTGATGTCGACGTGTTCTTTGTTTATATATAGAAAAAATGATCATGTACCTCCGTGGGAGACGGCATTAATTCCTCGGGGTTGGGAAAACAACATCCAGTAAATGCACTACAGGAAAGATTTAATCTCTTCTTTAAGTTGAGCACACATCATGACAGGCGTTCACCCTGGAACTAAACATCTGCAAACATACAGCACTCTTAACCAAACCCGCAACCTCCAAATACACTCGTGGCTGGCTTTGATTTGTTTTTTCATTCCACTATTGAAAAAAAGCTGTCTAAGGAGCCAAACAGCGGCCATGTCGACATCTCAGCACCACGATTAATCAGAATCACTGTCAATGCAACCAATAGGGCATCGGATTTAGCGCCAAAGCATATTGCATTGTGGGTACTCCTGAGGGTAATCCATCATGCTGGTTTTAAGGCATGGCATGTTTCATGCACCCACTTGCTCGCAATAAGCATGCTTTTGAAGCTGCTTTGAAGAGAAATGATAGAATGAACACATTATAAGTTATCAGGAAGGTTAAATCCAGAAACTACTGGTTGAAAAACTACAGACAGCTTCACGAGACTTTGAAATGACGATCAGAACAGCAGCGAGTTCAGTGTCAGATGGCCTCAGACGTCTGGGTAACTCAAAGGTTGTCTTTATGTTATTCAACGCATTAATATTGGAGTAACCTGTTGCACATACACTGTTAGCGCCGTCAGCACACAGACTAAAGCATTCCAGTGTCATTTTGGAAACATTTATAAACATAAAAGGTTTTCCAACATAAGATAAGATCTTGGCTCATAAAACTTCATGTTTTTCTCCTCTAGATATTGCTGTTGTTTGCATTGTTCGTGCTGTTAGCACAGTCAGCTGCGGGTCGCCAGCAATGGATATGCACAAAAAGTTGTATTGAGCACCTTTAAAGATTTTCAGCAGTTTTTATACTTCTATTCCTAAAAGGGAATGATGTAATCAACATCAAGCAGGTTCTAGTAATTTGCTTAAAGGTTCTTAATTTACATTAAATATCAATTACTTCTAAAATATGATCCAATGAAAAATGTTGTGAAAGAATGTCTGGAGCACTGGACCAAATGGATTTCCCCATGTGGGATAATAAAGTAGATCTTATTCTGAATCGGGAAGAAAAACTGGAGAGACAAGACAAACCTGTTGGGGACTGTAAGAAAGTAAATTAATGTATTAAACAAAATAGTAAACAAGAGCTTAAATGCATCAAACTTCCTCAAAGCTGCAGGTTATTTCTAGATGAGACACCCAATGGCTCCATTTCACAGCACTGAGCCTGAAATAAAGCAGGGAGAACTTGACTTATGGCCTTCAACACACACACACACACACACACACACACACACACACACACACACACACACACACACACACACACACACACAGGGGTGTAACACCCTGTGTCTCCCCCAATAACATACCAAATCCATCAAGGTGCCCCAGCATCCAGTACTGAAGGCTGCCACCGCCTGAAGCACAGAGGGTCTAACAAACAGCAACAGAGCAAATGAAGGCTTTGTGGATTATGGCACATATAGTGTGCCAGTGAAATTGTGGGTTTGACCCATAATTATCATATACATTCCCAAAAATATCACAAAAAGGGAAAGACATTAAGTTTTATGAGCTAAGATCTTATCTTATGTTGGAAAAACCTTTTATGTTTATAAATGTTTCCAAAATGACACTGAAATGCTTTAGTCTGTGTGATAAATATAACATTTTTAAATACACTGACTGTTACAACATGCTACATTCCAAGTATCTGCCAATAATCTAGTCTGGTTACGTCATTTTTGCCATTTTTGATGTCCTTTCCCAAACATCCCATAAACTTTACATAAATGCACGAACACACACACAAACACTTACTCCACACGCCACACCGCACAGCAGCTGGCAAAGAGTGCACTCTAAAATGAGCTGCACACAGGCAGGAAAAAATGCTCTCAGTGTTTACATAACTCACAAATCAATTAAAAAAACACAGCTCTCATATAATTAAAAACAAATGAGATTACTAAAGGTCAGTTCACTTCCTGGAATATAGCGGAGCTCGGCAGGGTCAAGCCACTGGACGTAGATCTACAGAGCAGTGGGGTTCAAACAGCAGTGGGACACGGACGATGAGAAGAAGGGAAAGATAGATTCACATATGAGCAAGTATTTGGATGATGGCTTTCATGTCCTGCTGAGTTCCGTTTCTCGCAGATGGAAATATGAACATGTGTCTTTGCTTTTTTAATGCAAATTTAGACAAAATATCGGAATTGTAATGCTGTGAGAGATGAAGGGATAGGTGTGTGTGCGTGTGTGTGTGTGTGTGTGTGTGTGTGCGTGTGTGTGTGTGTGTGTGGGCAGAGAAGGAGATAGAAAGAGAAAGAAACCTGTGAACCAGGAATGTTCCCTGTTGGTTTTAATAACCAACCTCAAGACTGAAGCCTTTATATGACAAGCCAAGTTCCTCGAAACACCCGCTGGATGTCAGAGAGATGGGAGACGATGATAAGGATAATGTACACTACCTCAATGGTTCTGCAGTTGATAAGATTTCTATGGGGGCCTAAATTTCACCTCAGATTTGACAATATTATGACCCAATGTCAAGTCAACTGAAATATATAAGCTAGTAACAATGACAACCATAACATGATGCTATGCTGTAACTTAAAAACAATCAAACTGAACATGTTTTACTCATACACAATGCTGAGGGTAATTATTTGTATCTCTTCACACTGATCTTTTAGCAAAAGTTATTATCGCTTGATTTCTTTTCTTTGTTTTGAGCAACAGAAACAGGTTTTTCTACAAAATCAAAAGTTGCCAAATGTTACACATTATCCAAACACGGACAGCTGTACAATAACTTCACCTAAATACAATAGACTCAAATTTGTCCAAAAATAAGTAAAGAAGATACAAATCTGACCAGACATTTGATGCCACCACCTTTTAGTCTGAACCAATACGGGATTGAGGTTTCATACCTGCCACAGCTTTTAGTAAACATACAAAGATTCATGAATCTTTAGAACATTGTAGCTTGAAAATAAGCTTTATTTTTGGATTTACTATACATTCATCACCAAATGCGTCTAATTGATGAGCAAATTGCTGTGCAGTTAGGGGTCAGGTGTACTAATAAGACACTACCACTGTATCCTAAAAGGTCATTTGAAAGGCCGAGCATCCCAATAAGTCCCATATTGGGTTTGCTGGTCCTTCAAAAAAGGAATATTCTGTTCAGTATAATCATCTCTTGCTACTACACATTAATATTGACAGCCTACAGTTGCTCTTCTGGGTTCTCTGTGGAAGGAAACAAGTTAGGCAACTGTGTACAAAGCTAAATTTTACAATAAACATGTCAGAACTGCAGATGCGGCAATTGAACTTGTTGTAGCCGTTTGGTGGATCAGTCGGCTTATTCAGGCTGCGAGTGGGATAAACAAAGGTCTGCTCCAACATTTCCTACTGTCACCCTTATTACATCACGGCTCTGATCAGTACTCCATCATGACACACACACACATACACACACACACACACACAAAAACCACACGCACACACATACATGCAGGATGTCTGTCTCCTGGGAGCTAATCAGCCTTCTATCCATCAACAGTCCTCTATTCACATTGACCCAACTGCTGCGAACCAACACGTAAAAACACGCGAGAGAAGGATTCCTATACCCAAACACACACACACATAACACACACACACACACACACACACACACACACACACCGAAGCCTGTCTGCCTGTCAGCACACCAAAAGGTTCCTTTGTCCTTTGATAACCCTTGTCCAGCCTCCTCTACAGGAGGCTGTCTCCATGACAAGTCTTGCCCATGGCAGGAGCTCTGAGCTGGGGGCAGAGAACAGAACAATACCCTCTCTACTGGAGGAGGACCGTTCACACTGGGACCTCTAATGAAAGCCGTGTCTCACCAGCCTTTCCCAACCTCTAACAACCCCCCCTCCTCTTCCTCATATTTTCATTCACCTTCTCTCCTGATATTACAATTCCTCCTTACTTCTTCAAGAAATTCATAGTTTTCTGAAAACATAACATCCACTGCTGTAGCCTGGGCTCTTCACTCTCAAAGAATAGGCTAAACCAAACAGCGTGATATTGCCAATAACTAACTGCACTCTCTTTTCCAATCCTGGAAATAATGATAAATTCGCTCTCCTTTTCCTGCCTACGGGTAATCGAGAGCAAGACATTAAACAATCTTTTGGCCTAAAGCGGGGAAAGGGCTTTAAATCATCTGGCCTTCTGGATCCGAGTAAGACAAATTTCCTGAGCCAAAAAGCTGAGAAAGAAGTGGTAAGAAAAGCAGAGATTAAAAAAGACAGCCAGAAAAGAGAAGGAAGAAAAGCAGAGACAGCAGGGACAAGGAAATGCTGACCTCTGTTTTGAGTGAGATGGCTTTTGAGGAGTGAAAAGTGGCAGGAGCATAAAAATCCTGTCTTCAGTTTCCATCCGCTGTGGAAATCCATCTGGACCAGTCACCACAACAAACATTCGACTGTCCATGAATCACATTTCTCTACTTTCCCCTCTCAGTTTATCCTTTTAAACTTCTCAACTTGCAGTCAAAAGTGAGCAATAAATCAGTGGATAGTTGAGTGGATTATTCATCCATAGAAATAGACTGTACGCATCTCACTACGAAACATACAGTAAAGATTTAGCCAAAAACCATGCTGACAGCTTATAACAAAACAACAAATACTGTGGTTTATGTCATTAATTGTTAAAACATGTTTAGATGATGACAAACACTGACCGAAAATAACATTTCCTGTCACAAAATTACCATTCATTTTCCAGTGTTTCCCTTTAAAAGCAGTTCAAAGATGCCTTTAATTCCGTCAATGACAAACAGCGACATGTTCAATGTCACTTCTCCCTTAATTGAATTTATCCATCTTCTCCTCTTTAATGGAATCGTCTTTTCAGATAATTTCAAACTCGCCTTCGTCCCAGAACCTCTCGTCAGTGACAGAGGCCTTCGTGTTTAATGTCTCTGTCAACACTTTAAAAGAGTTGGCGGTGTTGTGAAAAATGAGCCAGAGCGTATAGCGGAGGGAGGTGATTTCCCCCGAGCCGCTTGTAATTGCTTCAAGCTTGGACCAGACAGGACGAAACCAGGAGGCCTGGCGCAGGAAGTTGGACAGGAAATTGTTCAGATTCAGCCAGTGAGGCAACATGCTGGTTTCTCCTAGAAGTGGAGTGGGTAGATCTATCATGACATTGCTGTCTTTGATGGTATCTATAAGATGGTGCTGATCAATTAATATATATTTTAGTGCAAACATGAACAGACAATACATCTTCAATTAATAGGCAAGGCAAGGCAAGGCAAGGCAAGGCAAGGCAAGTTTATTTGTATAGCACTTTTCAACAACAAGGCAATTCAAAGTGCTTCACATAAAACCATTAAGCATCAAAACATAATGCAAAAAAAAAAAAAAAAAGATTTAAAAACAATTAAGAACATTCATTTAAACATTGAAAACAATATTAAAAACAGTTAGTAAAACATTAAAAAGCTAAAAAATAGAATAAAAGTTGCAGTGCAGTTTAAGAAATAAAATAGATGCAGAAATTGATTAAGATCCTTGAATCCGGTTCAATTAAAGGCAACAGCAAACAGAAGAGTCTTCTATAAAGAGTTAACACACGGAGCAAGAGACATGCTTCCTGTTTACAAATCACCTTTTCAACAGGTTCAGTTACTTAAAAATGTGTTTTCTAGTCATTTTAAGTCTGTGTAAGTCCATGTTGCCTTAGCTCCAAGTGGTCTGGTTCCTATCTTGGGGTCAATCTGATGCCGCAGCCCTCTCCAGCATTCACAAGGATGCTTTGAAGATCTGTTTTAAATCCAGAGGGTCAGACTCGCTCTGTCTCTTCTCATGCTTGGATTGAAAACACAACTGCTCATGCACGCTGACAGTCACAGCAGCATAACAGTCTACACACAGATTGTTAAAATCTGTACGTGCCCATGTGCAGAAAATATTCAAGTTACAGATGCCTCTGAGACATGGACATCATTTAAGATTCTCAGCACAATCTTCTACATTTGTGCAGGGAATCCTTATTGATTTAATCTATTGAAAAGGTCTGATCTAATCCCAAATCCTCCACCCAGTCATAAAACAAAACAGTCTGAGGTGGGCGTTTGTTTCAATATAAATGGCCCTTGAGGGTGAAAATGGCATTACTCAGTCCCCTCAGGACTAAAAAGACAAGTGAGCGCTGGGCCATACAGACTGAGAAAAGCTGATCTAAAAGGACTTCACCTCTCAAATAGTAGAGCTGTCTCATTAACTCCAAATGCCTCGATAACTGAACAGAGACCAGTTGGACCACCAGCGAAAAAGAGAACACCCTAAAGCCATAGAAAGAAAGCAGGTGAAAGTTAGATAGAAAGTAGTGAATGGGAAGAGCATTTTTTCTCAAGCAACCCTTTCCATTTCTGCCCAAACCCTGGGACCTTCTTTTGCCATCTTATCGTCTCCTCCCTCTCTCCCTCGCTTTCCACATTTTCTCCTTTCTTTCAGCTAGGATTAGCTCAGCAGGACACCAGCATTCCTTCTCTACTGGTAGTCTTTGTCTTGGCATTCCCACTCCTCCCAGTGTCCTCTGCAGCGTCCTGCGTCCAACCAGGAAAACCAACTGTTCCATACACTGGCAACAAGTTTGTTTTTTTTTCCTCGTTTTTTTTTTTGTGTGAAGATCTTCGATTTAAATAAAAGAACTAAAGAATAGATTGATTTTAGAAGAAGTTATTAAAACGGATGGGTTGTCGGTCTAAGTGGTTGGTAGATGTAAACTGCCAAATGTGGACAACAGTTTTCAAAGGGTCCTGCCTACAGAGCAGCAGCCTGGCTCAATTCACACTCGAGGTTGGGGGTGCCCTTGCAGTGACTTTGATCTGGAGTCAGTTTTGCACCGCAGACTACCTGTTGTGAGGTTTTGTATGAGGGTAAGACAACTGATACACGATCAGAAATGGAGGGGAGCTGTAGTCTATACTGGTGTGCCCCACCAGGGAAGGCCCGTATACTATTGCAGCCATGTGCTAATCCTATTACTCCAATTTTAGTGTTTGTGTTGAACTTGGAATTAAAGTTTAAGCTACAAGTTCCTTCTATTGCAAGTTTTCAACTCACCGTCGGCCTTTGAAACCCATCAGCTAAATGAAACACTTCAAACTTGTGTTTCTCTCGAACAGTTCAGGTAAAGTTGAGCCTATTTTTAGAATTGTATCAATATCATTATTTTAATGCTGAACAAATTAGATGTTTTTTGTGATCCACAAAGAACCCCCCCTCTCTGACCTCAGAAATAACCACTGATCACCTTTAAAAGCATTAATTCCAATGAGTGCCAGAAGATATAAATGTGAAGTAAAATATTTCATAGCTGCATATTTCCATCCTACAATTAGGCCTCTCTGCATTTTGGCTGCTAGTCTAATTGTCAAATGTTTTCTTTTTTCCCTGGAAAAAGGCTCGACTGATTTAGCCAAACGTTGAAGGTCTCTGTAAGTCAGAGGGAGATTTGTGAACAAGAAAACAGTTTATCAGGGGCATCTGGTTTTTAACATGCATAACAGGGTGATATTTTCCAGAGGATTTTTGCATGATGGAGCTACTGCATCCATTAGTTACCCTTCCTTGACTTATATTGTAATTGCTGACTGTTGTACACTGTTCCACTATTGGAAACACAGGTTGCTGTCTAGTGTCCTTGAAAGTAGTTTCTTCTGCTGATTAATGAAAATCAAAGATCATTAGGTCAATTTGGCCTGTATATTTAATACACTATGCAGTGATTGCATCATGGTACAAGCAGATGCTAACAGCTGGCAAACTTTAAACTAGCAAGGATTTACAGCAGCAAAGGGGATAAGGAGAGCACAGGTATAAGAACCAGCTGCTCTCAAGGAAGAGGCTGCATAATAACAATATACGACAGCTGTCAGAAATGATATACCAAGCATTGGATGGAGTTAGCTTCTGCATGCAAATATACACAAACCTGAGAGGCACATGTTGCACTGAGAGGGTGTGTTTGAGTTTCATGTTCTAATCGAGGCTGGAATCTGTGCATTCACGCTACTTGACCTAATCACATAAAAACAGACATCAGGAGGACAACAGGGAAAAAGAGAGGGACCGGGAGATACGATAAAAGAGGCATATATACTGCAGCTAGGTGGGAGTCGTAGAGAACAGTGAAGACAAAAGGGAACATGAGAGCCAGCAGAGATGACAAGGAGACAGATGACTGATGGGGCACCCCAAACATATGAGTGTACTGGCTTTGGGCCTTGACCTTTCTCTGCTTAATCCTTTCACCTGGCCTTAACAACCGTCTATGCACACACACTTTGGAAAAAGCACAGACATCTATATAAACAAACTGGTGCAAAGGTGTTCCACATAAAAGGTACACCAGCCCTTTGAGTTTGACAATGGAGTGGATAATAGTTTTATTAGTACCACTGATTCTTCTTTAGGGCTTTACTTCTTAATCTCCATGGTGATTTGGCCTTGCCGTTGTATGAACACACATTGCTCTCAAGAGTGTGTGTGTGTGTGTGTGTGTGTGTGTGTGTGTGTGTGTGTTAATTACACAGACAGAATTGTTCATACATCGTCCAGGTCCCAAAAGGTCCTGTGTATGTGCGCACCGCTCTCAACCCGCCAGCTTAGTTTACACAAGAAGGTCATTTTAATCAGGTGAATACCAGGCCGCCTAATCTGCGGGTCTTTGCCTGAGTATAAACAGAGGATATCCCCGGGCTCAGCCGTGATCACATACCTGGAGTCATGGAAAAGTCATTTCTGGACCTGACCGGAGCAATCCAATAACCGACCTGCCATCCTGCTCCCTTTCTCTCCCTCCAACTCTGCATCACAATCACCTCGGGTGCAAGCCCTCGTTCTCGTGTCTCCCTCTTGTACTCCATATCAACTTCCCCCTCTCTTTCTCATTCTCGCTATTCCCCTGCTTCGGGTAACATTATTCTAATGGCTTACTGACTGACCCACAAGACCGCGGTGTCGAATTTACAAAAATGTCCAGAAATGAAACACAAATCGCTTTCATACATGTGCGCAAGAACGCAATCTATGACGTTGGTAATGCAGAAATTACATGCAAGATCACACACAAACGCACCTAAAAAATACACCACAGATCACATTCTCTCATTTCAGTCAGTTTCATGGGGTCTCCACTTTGGAGGAAATGTAAGACCAAATGCTGCCTCATTTTTCATCACAACGCCAAACATGCCCGAATACATGTTAGTAGGTGAAGAGTCACTGTTGGCCTCTATGTCACCATCTGCCATTCTTCATCTCTCTTCCCCCCCCTCCTTCTATATATTTTTCTCCACGTAGATCCACAGGATGGGAGTCATTTTATGAAACTTTATGATATATACTATTTTGATATATTGCCCAGCTTTGGTTAAACTGTCCAACACATTCTGGCATCTGGTCAAACATGGGGTTCTTGAACCTAAGGGAATTCGGGTGGATTTAGTTCTTTGTCTGGGCCTGGACATTAGTAGACAGCCCGGCTCTTAATTAGGTTTGACAGGTTTCAAAAGCTAAAAAACAACCTGAAAATAGGAACACAACAAGCTCAGACAAACACAACACAAAACAAATTGTTTTTAAAAAGAGAGGAAAGTCATATGAGGGGAAAATACCTCAAATTAGTGCTGCAATAACCTCCAGGACACCATGAGCAAAACAAATTACAACCAAGAAGGACAATAACTGAATTATCGTTGACTATTTCGTGTTGCATACTAACAAAGTCTCCCTACCGCTCCCGCCCTTCTGTAACTACTGCTGTCTGGCATGCTGCCTCTCTTCCTGTGGGTGATAACACATCGATAAGGTCCGGCTCTTTATCACACAGGCACACCCGTTAAGGTAGTGGGGCCGCCATGAAGTGGCGACCTTGTTATCGCTGTCTGATTTGAGTTTAAGTAGGTAGACATTTCGCCTTGTGTGTGACAGAAAAAAAGAAAGAACAGTAAAAAAAAAAAAAAGACTCCATCTCAAAAGCTTACCTCTTTGATACAAAGCAGAAAATGAGATTAGTATTGTACCACAGCAGATTCATTGTTTAGATTTAGAATTGAGACTTCTAATAATAAATAAGGAACAGTAATCAATAACAGATCCGCTGTTACTAATGACATTTAACCACTGACTGGAATTCCCTTGAAAACGTAAACGCAACAACATTAATACAAAAACAACAATTCGTGGCAGCAGTAGATGGTGCTTGCTGACTATGGGAACCTTTGCATTATTTGTATGTATTCAATCAGGACCAGTGCTGTAACTTGTTATGGTTGTTACTATTCTAGGTCTGCCTCTCATCCATGTGTGTCTATCACTGCTGCTGTCTCCTGCAGGGGACTGGAGCCTCTGATAACCCTGGTTGCTGTACAAGTGATTTACTCAATGTAGAGTGTGTTTGGAAAAATATGTGGAAAAAGAAACCATATAGTATTGAAATACATGTCTATTTTCTTATTATAAGTGACAGTGAGAGAAAGACAAACGTACTGTCGAGATGAAACAGAACAGACAGAAGGACTCTCAAATGCATTCATCTTAGCAAAAAGAAGTTGTCAGTGAAAGCATAAAAGAAGTGAGTTGTTGTGGGTATGGGTTGCTACTGGTGCTTGATGATCTAAGTGTGAGAGTGTGTGTGATAAGCGGTGATTCAGATATTCAGACCAAAGAAACGGCCGCACGTCTTTCTTCCAGATGTTTCACAGAGACTGAGAGCTGTCTGAAGCTGCTCAAGGACACAACAAGAACCAGTCCCTGTGGGACTTTTCAAAAACTAAAACATTAGTGTCTCTGTCCAAACAGACGGACACACACTTTAAGTTTTGGCAGACCAGAAGATACACACTTGTCAGTCACAACAATTTCCAAGCATTCCAGATGTTCTAAACGTGCACAAACATCATTCACACAATAAAGGCTCTGTGAGTCATATTCAAAGAATAGGGGTCAAATGAAAGCTATAGTGTCTGCTATTAAGAATCCCTTTGACTCATCGGCACAGAGACACTTTACAATAACAATGCTACAGTTCGTACAGTGAGCAAGCTATCAATACGATTTTTTTTTCGCTTGTTCATACCTGATTAAACTCAAATAGTTTCATTCCATAAACTTCAACATAAGTATTTAAAATACCATGCTTAGATGATTTTTTGTGTGATTGTGTCACAATACAATAATATTAAAAGGCTATAAAATAATGAATACTGACTCTGCATGAATAACATGTACTTTTCAATGGAACAATCAAAACGAAAATTAATCAAAAGGAATGCTTTTATGTCAGAGATAAGGAGAATAACAAACTTTTTAGGGCCCATTTAAGTCAACCGGATAAACTTTTGAAAAGAAGCAATGGCACATATTCTACATAATTTCATCAAAATCAAATCAGTGAGGTCTGTGATATTGTGTGTGACGGATGGCGTGAGACTGCCTAAGAAAAGGGCATCTTCATCAAGAGTCATTGAATAGACTCAGTATATGAACCTATGCAAATGTGACTGCCAAAAATAAAAGCCATTGGAAAAGATGCTAACTACATTACATTTACAGTAAAAGGGCAAAATGTATAATCACAGACAGATTCAATTTCGTTCTACAAAATTACAAAATCACATCAATCAGGCGCTGCCTGTTTTTCCAGCAATCAAAACTGGATTTGTGTACTATTCTGCTCTAGTCCCGAGCTGGAGTTTAACAACCTCTGGAACACGATGAGAGAACACGTTTTTTACGTCAATCCAATCTAAATTAATTTGCCAGCTGGGTCAGGCAGAGTGGAGCAGTGGGAAAGCTGTCCATCTGTTTAAAGCAACAGGAGTTTTATACGATTTCAAACCACAAAGCCAGGTGGTCCTGCAGCTATGGGGGAAGCACACAGAGGAGACGGTGAAAAGAAACCTGGGATTAAAGGGAAGGGCGCAATTTGGTAGGATAGATTAGATCAGAGGGATAAGGTGGTTGGATAAAGGCTCACAAAAAAAGGTAACAGAGAAAGAGGGAAATGACGAACAAGTGTCTGTTCTTAGGCTGGTTAGCTGTACTCTCAGTGGACCGGTGTCGGTTGGGGGGAACTAGAGTAAAGAAGAGGTGGGGGGTTGTAAGGTTTGTCATGGAACACCTGCCTCCACTTAACCCCTCTCCCTCTCTTTCTGCTTGAGCTGCCTCTTTCAGCCATCTCCTCTCCTCCAACACTGCCACCCCCTCCTGCCCCGTCATTCATGCACGGAGTATCCTACGAGCTCACGGGCCCAAGGCCTCTTCTTTTCCCAAACATGGGTGAGCCCCTAAACCCTGAGCCGGGGCCTCACTAGCCAGCCACACAGTCAGCCAGTGAGCAAAGCTGTTTTTAAAGCTCCTGAAAGCATTATTATCGATATTAACTCTGATTCAATTGACGTCTTGAAATGTGAAAGAATTGCTATTAACGCCAATCCCACTAAGAAGCAACATCCAACTCTGGGTTCTTTTTTAGGAGATTTAAAAAGCTTTCAGGTCATCGTTTTGGTCTGCTTGTCTTCCTCCTCTCACAATGGGCAGACGCTCAGACCGGCGAGTGAACTCAACCTGTGCAATGCACATTGACCAAGAGCTGAGTAAAATGAATTGCTTTTGAAAAAAGTGGAACATCGAGCGAAACAGAGCCAACTTAGATTTTAATGGGGTGTTCAAGTTGCTCTTTGTCTGCTGGATTTGCAAGGTGGGCATTTACTTGCTCAAACATTACGTATGAAAACTTAATAAGCCAGCAATGTAAGTGCTCTGTGTTACCATCAGTTTAGCTAGATGTCAAAAATGGCCAACATACTATACTGTACCACCATTATGTCACCTCCACGACTGTCAAACTATATTTGCATGTAATCTTAACGGTAGCCAATGGTTAACCATGTAAAAGTAAGTTGACAAACCAATTAGTTAGGCAGCAAGCCAGACCTTTACTAATTAATGCTATTTCAATCCATCTGTACATATAGACTGTGTACTTTCTGATATAAACATAAATGTACACCTGCATTTACACACAATCCACAAATTTACCAACGCTTAATCTCAGACTTTCTATAACTTTACAGTGACGATAGATTGTGTGTGCTGGTGGTTATACCAATTAAAGAGCTGTGTTAGGTCAGGAGTTATTCATTTGACATTAAAGAGGACATGGGGTCCCCCTATTCAGACCCACCGCAGGCATCAACTCCACCTCTCGACTCTTTTCACCCCGTTTTCTATGCCTCATAAAAGATTTGCCCTTCGCCTCCCCACTTACCCTCCCCTCTCTCTTTCACCCTCTTGTTTGCTCCTTCACTCACTCATTATTTTCCTCTCACTTATTCTCTTCACCTAACTGCCTCTCATCAACCCTTATTCTCTCACGTACTTCATCTTCAGTCAGATCAGATGTTACAATACAATGTTTAAATGATGACCAATAACTATCTCTCCCTCTTCTCCTCATTCCATTTCTTGTCTGGCTGCTTCCCCCCGTTTACCCTCGGCTGGCCTCTCCTCTTTTCTTTCCATTCATGGATGGTAACTAAAGATAGAGCTTGAAACTCCACCATTAGACCTATATCTGTAGAGCTGGCCTGCAAGTCGTATCCCTGTGCTTCTGTTCCTATTTCAGCAAGTGGATGTGCTGTACATGAGCCTCTGCTAGACACACACATAAAACACACACGTCGCGAGCTGGAAGGTTCACTGGCTGTCAACAGTGTGTTATACAGTAGCTCTCCCTAAGGTCTTTTACTCAACAGCATTCGATTGAGAGACGCAAGGATGCAGTCAGTCTCTTCACTCTCCTTCCCTGGTAAAACGCATCATTACCTGACTGGCGGTCCAACAACTTTTAATGTCCTGTGAATCTCTCACTTTCCTTTACAACACCATATTCATAAAAAAGACAGCCATGGGAACATGTTAATAACTGCTCAAAACATAAATGCCAAGTCAAGTCAAATCATAGCCCTTTTCAGTTGCAAACACTGACTCAGTGAGCCCATATATGGTCACCTGAGAGCTCATTAGAGTCCCACAGCAAACAGTTTCATGCTGACACACATTTTAGAAACAACTGGTGTTTGGTAATTGTTTTAGTTTTTTTTTAAACGACACAATAGTTGCCTGTGTTTCTTGGCCTTTTGACTCCTGACTTCTCCCAAAATAGCCAGAGTTCACCTTCCTGCAAAAGCTTACTTATTGTAAGCCAAACTGAGGAAACAAGTTAATTGAATTACACAGTATTTAAAAACACTGTGAAACTTAGGTCAAAGCTCTGCTTTTGAACAAAAAAATGTTTAGAGAATATTTCAAAAATAAATGATGGCCTATGTCAAGGTTCAAATAAGGGATACAAAAATACTACAAGAATAACACAGGGCTTAAAGTAGTTTGTCCTCTACTTGCATTTAACACTTGTGTGTGGAGTTAACAAGAGCTAGTCTCAGGATTTCTGCTCAAAAGCCACTGTTCCTAAACAGCTCTTGTTTAGGAAGGCTAGTCAGAGGACGGGTCTAACTGAAAGCTTGGTGGTCCAGTGGCACTGATGGGACTAGGCCAAGTCAGATGTTGAGGAAGTGTACCGATTTGCATGGGCTACTTTATAGATCCCAGTAGGGACTTTTCATTTTCCTCACTCTTTGTGCAGTCAGTTAATGAAGAGCTCTCCAAGGGCCAGTAGGCTTTCACTGTCTTGTTTAGGGACACTTGAAGGGCGTGGGTGTTCACCAATTCAGGCTCTTGAACTTGGGCTTTGTGGTTAAACAGGGGCTTTCCTTACTAACTACAGTACACCACCCTGATGACTTATGATCTATGCTACTTGTATATGATTACATTTTAACTCCTCACAGGCGGTGCAATGGCAAAACACATCAGACAGAGCAAAAGATCACGGAAAAGTTGTGGTCTTTGTGTAAAGGGTACAATGACATCAGCACAAAAGTAGGTAGGAGGGTCAAGCTTTGGGCACATGTTATTAAGACAAACAACCTATAACAACCTCAATTTTGATGGTCTGCTGAGCCAAAAAACGAAGGAACTGCTTTTTCCTGCCATAGCACAGTTGAAATAGAAACACTGGTAAACTCAGCCTCGGGACTCGGGATTCTTGTTGCATCACACAAACATTATTGTGCTCTTGAAAACAAAGATCATTGCCGGAATGATGGAAACTGACCTTTTGCAAACAGTAAAGTAAGTGCAATAAGGAGTCAATCAATCATTGATGTCTTATTTGGGTCTGATAATGAGATAACAGTTTGACATATGTGTTGTTCAAATCTTGTCTAACTCTCCTCGAAACAGGAGCTGTAGTGTGTCAGCTGCAACTCTGTTTCCTTGTTTATCCAATGCCCAACTGGTGTGAAACCTGGAAATCCTGAAATGACGGGTTAAGAGCGTAAGGCGGTAAGCCTACTAAATCTCAGTTGTGAGCCATGCTTTGATAGACATGGTGCCTGAAATTACTCCCCGGCTGCGGTAGCTTTCTTCCTGTCTGGGCAAGAAAGAGTAGGTAGAGGATGAGGAAGCAAATGACGAATGAGTTGAACAGAGAAGGAATGTAACCATATGACATGTAAGCAGGAAAAAACTGTGTCGATTGAACAGCGGGAATAGAACAGAAGAGAGAGCGGAGACTGTGGCTGAAAGCTGTTGTTAGCAAGCCGGCAGAGAGACTGAAGGGTGCAGATAGCTGCTGATTGAGGCTCCCATTCATGTACGTCAGTGCTAAATGGTATGGTCCGGGTAGAAGACAGAAAACCGATAACGTATCGTGCCTTTTTTTGGGGGGGGGGAATGCTGGCAGAGCAACTTCTGCATCTTGCCTCAGTAGATAAAGTGTGCATATATGCTTAATTTACACAGTTTGGAAATGAGATTGAAATGTTAAATTCAACATGACATAGGAGTTAAAACAACTTGTAACCCTCTCTCTTATTCCGCCTCGCCCTCTTTAATATCATGTGCATGCAGCCATATCCCCGACGACATGTCTTATTAGTCAAGGTCATCGTCAATCTACAATGTAAAAAGTGCACAGATTTATATGACTGTTAGTGTTTGAGCTATAGCTCACAACGATTCTGCTTTGTTTACTTTGCCTTTAAGTCTTTCATCTTGTTGATTTTTGCCTCCCTTTTCTTCCCCTAGTTTTTTTTTTCTCTCCTGTGTTTCTAGTTGTGCTGTAGAGTTTATGATTTGCTGATAGAAACGGCACGCAGAGGTCTCGAAGGTCGCCTGAGACAAAAGCTGCTTTTCAGCTCTCTGGGCTGATACCTCCCAGCTCTGCTCTCTTCAGATAGCCGAAATATGCCAGCTAGGGGTTTGAGGCGAGGGGTGGGAGGATGTTGCTCCTGGCCTCCTCTTCCCACAGCGGCCGAGGTGAAAATGACTTTACCATGTGAAGAGGTTGTGGTTGCTCCCGCTGCGTATGTAGCCCTGCCAAACTGGCCTTTGTGTCTTGTCTCAATCCGACTGCTGAGGTTATGCTAGGGCGCAAGTACAGAATATCTTACTTAAAAGAGTATGGTCATGTTTCAGGTCAAGTCACGTGCATGTTTTCATGCTTGTGCTTGGTTGAGCATGGTTTAAAAAAAATAAATAAAAAAAAGGCATGCATATTCTGATAGGGGTTGTAAGAGAGATGGGGAAAAACAGTAGGCTGCTTAAAGAGTGTGTGTGTGTGTGTGTGTGTGTGTGTGTGTGTGTGTGTGTGTGTGTGTGCATGTTTTGTGGATAACAATGTGGAAGAGGGTGAGTTTCGGGAAACAGAGTGGAAGAGAGAAAGCAAGGAACTTAGGCAGCGCTACACCAGGTGAGTTCTCCTGAGGGCAGCTGGGAGTATTTTTCCCCTCATTTAGCAGTTCATGAAAAAACCACAGGCTGCCAGATGTGACAGAGGGCACGCACCCTGCTCACACACTGCGCGCGCACACACACACACACACACACCGCACGCACACACACAGGAAACTCTGTCTAACCCAATGTGAATTGTGTGGCCCCGATTTACAGTATTCTAGCATAAGTCAGAGGCAGATTTCTATCAGGGGGAATGTCCGTCTCATTAAAATGAATGTCAGATGAAGTAAACGGAGGGTGAAGACATCAAAGAGGTCTGCAGGGAGCTAAATAAATCTGGGTTTAAAATCACTACAAACCCATTTATGTCAGGAATTGGAATATGAACCCGACCAAGTATCCGAAAATCAATCATACAGTTACATTCTTTATTATTTTGATACATGATCTATTTCATTTCTTTATTGCTTATTGTTATGGGCTATTAAGAGACCAAGTTGTGTTTCTGAAAAAGCTAAATTAGAACTAAATTAGCTTAAAATAAGTAACTTAAATGCCTTCAAACATGTACAATCCCTCCAATTTTTGAAATAATAACAAATTGTCCAAAGAAGTGCCATGGTCACACTGCGTACCTTTGGCTCACCGCTGACCTACATTCCCTTTTGTTATTCCACACATATCGGCACTGCGTAAAACCGCTGGCTGCTAATTGCTTTCACATTACAGAGCAGCCGGGTGATCTTGGTGGCTTTCCAAGACCACCAACACTGGGACATGGGGTGTGCACATTTGCAAATGCATACCACCAATCGCTGGCTGCATTACTGTGGAAGCAGAAAATAGGGGCAAACATGAAGGCTGCCATCTGCTACGTAACCAGCAGTGAAGGACCGTCTGAACTACTGTTTTTCTTTAAGTTTTATGACCGTCGGGTCGGGGATGTGATAAAAAATGCATGGTTTTCACAATAAAAGTAAAGAGGCTTCACTACACACATCTGGAGGCACCTTGTGTAAACCACTGAGTGATGTAACTCTCTCAGCAAGCAGCAGAGTGCTTGTGTGACTTCCTAAACACATTTAACAAGCATGCAGTACACTCATTAGCAATGGGTTGTTAGTGCCAATTAAACATGGGAGGCAGTGGGCAAAAAATGTGTCCTTATAATCTCGCAGGTCGTCTACAGCTAACATGGAGGCAGTTTCTAAAAATATGACAATGGTAGCGGAGCATTTTTCTCCCATTCTGCATTTAAGGTCACATTACTTATCTTATAGTGATGCACATAAAACTGTTCTGAACAACTGCCACTCAAAAAAGGAAACCAAAAACCTTCAGAGGCAATTTCTAGAGGTGATAAGGGACTGGTTTTGTGTTCCGAACAGGATGTGTGTACGTTTGATTTTTTTCTTTTTTACAGAATTAGCTTAATTTCCCCGCAGTGCAAAATCAAACATTATGGAACCCAAAATCTGACCAATATAAATTAAACCCGGTATCATTTTCCATTTCCATGTGTTCCACTTATTGTCTAACAAGCGGTGGAGAGTTTCCACATTTTAATTAAAAAATGTTCACCACAACAAACAAAACTGGCCTAGGTATAAATAAATGCCGACGAGGATGTTACATTGTTGCCCTTTCGGTCACCTAGTCTGATCACAAAGCTATCGCTTGACCGTCAACAGAACACTGCGTGACAGAAAGTGAAGGGAAGAGTGGGAATCGTCTGTCGTAGCTGTATTTAGAGTTTATAGAAGCACATCTCTTTCCACGTGTACACACCAAAAAATATCAGACAACAGACAATGTCCACTCGTGCTCAGGGCCGTCATGAGTAGAGGTTAAGCTAGCCAGCTGGCTTAAGTTAAATCAGTTTTGAATTAAAAAGTAAATGGACTAACAAAGCCTGGGTTACAAAGCGAGGGACGATGGGTCACTGCTGTCCGGTCGTGGACACAGAGAATTTAAAGAAGTAACAATAACAGAGAGCCAGAACAGAACATGCTCCAGGATATAACTAGAATAACTGGAATACAAAGCCATTTCATAAAAAAAAAACTCTTCTTTGGACAAAGTTTCCGAGGATGAGAAGAAAGAGGAGGAGCCAGTAAATAGAGACAGTGAGGGCGAAAAAGCAGGAACATGGATTAAAGAAGGAAAGCTCAGACAAACTCTCGCCCAGCCAAACTCTACAACAAGTCCCTTATGGGAGCTGACAGTAGTCCAAACTGTTGAACAGTACCAGCAGGGGAAACTTCGGACCGACTCCACTATTGTTTGAACTCCCACTCAAACAGTCATGAATTACAGCGATCTGTCTCGCTCCGAATTATCAGCACCGGCCTATTTCAAATCAGTGCTTCAACAGAGCATGTCAAGAATAATAAGCCACAATGCCCATAGCGGGGAGGTTTTTTTCTTCTTCTTCTTTCAATTTCACTGCAGCAGGGCCTTTCAGGCTGCATACATCTACAGGGACGGGCCCCGGCCTTGTTACAAAACATCATTACACAATGCATGCAACAGTATAAACAGTTGTTCATCTCAATGAAAAGCTCAATAAATATTCTATTTAAGTACAGTAGAATTGTGGCTACATGTGGAAAGATGCTGAAGCTGTGCCATCTCCCCTTTACTCCAATCATGGCTGTAAAGACATGACAGCTTTTATGTTCCATTAAAGATTACTGTGGGACAGTGAAACGCTGATGTTACAAAATAGCATACCCTGCGAGCATTGCTCAACATTTCCAAATATAATTATATATTTGTTGCTATTTTGTGTTGACATGACATGAGCTTAACTTATAATGTAAAGTACGGGTATTTTAGTATGAAGGGTTTAACAGTGTACACAATCAGGGGCTCTTAAACCCATGTTCCAGTTCCAGTACAACGGCTGGATGAAATAGTGGGAGAGACAGAGATAATGAGCTCTTGTGGGCAAAGCTTAGCATGGCTGAGGCAGCCACGCAGAGGTTAAGCAAACAGGCAGCGGGATCACGCGGGCCTAAGCCTCTTATACAGGCCCCTCCGAGGAGAAGAGCATTGACTTCTGATAGGGGGATGAAGGTCAGGAGTTGTCAAAGAGAGATAGGTCGCCAGTCCTCAACTAGTGAGAGAGCCCCCCTTTCTTCTTCGTCTCTCAGCGGCTGTTTATTTCTGTCATGTGTTTTTTTCTTTTCTTTTTTAACCGAGTCAAATGTTTCAGCTTTTTGATTGATATGAGTTGCTGAGAGTTCATTTAAGCCTGCTGTCAGTCAAACACCTCTATGAAAATATTTTCTCGTCTCAATATCGCTCCTTGCCCTCTCAGCTTTCTCTTCGCTGAGCCGGGCCCATCCCAGTAATCACTGACATCCTCACACTATCAATCTTTTCGTCCCTTTCTAAAAAACTAGTACTGGACTTCTTTCACTTGATGAACCTCTTCCTCTTTCCCTCCCCAGGTCCCCCTCTCCCGCTGGGAGTCACGGGGCAATTCCGTTTCATTTCCTGCCCTGCTGAAATCAATGCTTTCTGAGAGAAGGAGGGGAGCGGAGAGAGACAGAGACAGATATGTAGAGAGACAGAAAAAACAAGAGTGAAGTGTGAGAGGACTGTTGGCATGCAGGACACAACCACACTAGTAAGTAAACTTAAACTTGACTTGCTTCCAAGTCTGTGTCAGCTTTGATAAACACACATTGGGAAATTAAATAACTGTTAAAAGTGGAAATATGAAAAAACAGGGGAGCTGCTTTAACGGGGAAACTCAATTTTCCCCTCAACACTCACCATCATTTTTTTTTTCGCCTCAGAGAGGGAGAGATTCTGCAGAGGGCAAGAGCAGCATTCTGCATCCCACAAGATAAATGTATGAATTCCTGGGCGGGAGCGTCCCATTTGACAAGATTCCTTTCTGCCTGCCCCGGGTTAAATAAAGAGTTCCCCTACATGAGCTAAAGTCTCTGAGTGAAAGAGAAGGGAGATGGTGACGAAGAAGATAGCAGAAAGAGACACACAAAGACAAGTTCCTGCTCTGTGACTAATTCGTACCTTTTTATTACCATTCCTGCACATTTCACCACACAAACCAACAGTCGCTCCGACATCAAACACAGGACTCCCCTAGTGATTCTACGACCTTCTGGGTAACGCATCCAACAGTCAGTAGCACAAAACGTAGGACTGTGCTCGTCCATCCTGCTATTCTTTTCCCTCACTTGTTTCCGTTTAAAACAGACCCACAATCTGGGGAGTTAAACTGTACAGAAGTCAATAACTTTGCCTCTGAAAGAAGCTGCCGTATGGTGAGGCCATCAAGCCAAAATGGATTTAAGAGGCTACCAGTGACTTTATGGGTATAGTAAAGGATTTTCCTCAAGACTGTGAAGAAAGCTTTGGGAGTTTCATAACTCAATGTTAGTTATGAAACAAAAAACAAAATGATTTTTTTAAATGTATCTTAAACTAGAATTTTGAGAAATGCAAATGAGGGAAGTACCAACTTTCACCAAGAGACTAACCTCATCAATGAAGCTTTTTCTCTGTGGCCTATCACATAGGCTGATTAAAGACACCATCTGTGACCACGTCTAATGCGACTCAGGGACATTGATTTCCCGGTTGGTGCTGAATTAGGCAGAACTTTAGCCAGCAGTGGTTTGCTAGATGGGCATTTAACTCACGGTACTTCAGAATTACAGCCAGTGAGACCTTTAACTCCAGATTCCTTGGTTAGTGTGGTCAACACAGGATTAGAATGGATAGAAAGGGAATTTCCATTTAAGACAAATTTCTTATGGTCTTCTGTGCCTTTTCTATTTGTGCTAAGTCACTGTTGTATTTATGGTTTCTGGTTCCTGTCGAAGTTTTTTTCTCCCTGAACATTATAGTCACGATTTACAACCATGCTGGACATTCAAATAGACATTGTTTTCAGCGGTCAGGCTGGCAAATTATAGCAGAGTTGCTTCTACGCTGACTAGTTCTGTCAGAAGGATTAAAGGCAGTACTTATTTGCGTTAAGTGAAAGTTTGAGAGCCCCTGGACAACAGGACTGAGCCACCAGTCCAGGGCAGACCCTCGTAAGTCTTTTGTGTGTGAATGAAGTGGCGGGGTAAAGACTAGCTGCTGGTTAATAGGGAGCTTGCTTAGAGAACAATGTGACAAAGCCTTTGGTTAAACAAACACGCTAAGGCAAGGTCCCCACTCATGCAGATACATTTCAAGACCCCGTTTAAGACCATGTCAACACGAAGCCAACTAAATCCAAAAATGCATTATGTTCCTTCCATTTTCGGGCTTCTGTCCGCACACATTTTTCACACCCGAAATGTTTTCCCACTTTTGTTTTCTTTGAATTTCTGTATACCCGGTCACTCCTTATAGTTGTTTTTGTTTGTGTTGTAACCACCTAGTCAGCTTTGTGAGCATAATGTAGTGATTTGATCAAGAATTATAAATTACATCATATGCCGATTTAAACATTTTTTAGGTTTCTATAGAGTACCACCTAACGCAGGTATAACAAGCAAACTTTGTTTTTTGTTTTTTTGCTTTGAGGATATTGTAAAAAAACATATGGGGAAATGAAATGGGAAGAAAAACTTAAAAGTGATGTAGCGGGAGACGGAACCAAACAGAAGAGGAAGACGATTGCAGAAGGGCTGTTAGTTGTTTCTCACCATTAATCCCACATAATAGTATAACAACACCTCATAGTTGAAACACATGTACAGTAACACAAGCCTGCCAATCATTTTCAATGGAGCAGAACAAACATGTTGCACAACATACAGTCAGCTTCATGAGAGCTTCATCTTTTTCCTGTGAAGGCGACAATGAACTCAAGATCTGTTGCAACACCCCCCCTTACACTCAACTATTGTCTGGAAACCGGCACACAGATGGACGGCCTGAGTGCTGAAGACAGACATTCACCAGCTGGATCACTGAAGCATCAGAAAAATGGTTCAAATGTGATTACCCCATTGGCCATAAGGTCATATTTTTGCTTGCTGCTCTGATTAGGGAGGTCCAAAATTAGGGTCAGCACCTCGGGAGCTAGTAGGAATTCAGCAATTTGCTCAAGTATTCTGGATTTGGACCTCGGTCCCCTTTAGGATTCATTACTTGGAATTTCCATATTTAAATTTCTTGCTGGACAGCTTCCTGCACCATGGCTTCACAACTGCCTTTAGTGACATGCACAATGTAGATGCACATGATGTGAAGATGCTTTTTGTTTCCCAGTAAATTTCAGATTATTCAGTTCAGTTTATAAAATTAGAGCATGCGATTGCAGATGGTTGATGAATGGAGGTGGTGGAAAGTCACTCCTATATATATATACATCTGCAATTGCATGCATAATTGCATAATTCTACATGTTTGTATATGGTGGTTTTGTTTGTTTTGTCCACAAAGTGAACAACATGTTATTTAATAATCTATACAGAAGCCTGGCATCTTGTGTTATCTTGTGTTATTTTTCAGACAAGCCTTCTTCATGGATGACAGTGGACACGGCTCTTTTTGCAATGGCAGCTGGTGAAACCAAAGAGGACTCAACTTTCGTGGGTTTCACTGAGTCAAAAGACAAAGAAGTAGGTGTTGTTTATGTTGAGAGATATAGATATAAAGGTAGCAGCATTTCTAAAACTATGAAGTTGAAACTTGATTGTACTACATTCCAGGATGCACTCAGTGTTTTAACTTACTTTGCTGCTACTCCTCCTTTGTTCCCACAGAAATATGTTTGGAAAGGAGAATTGCATGCTGGGACTTATTACCTGCTTCCCTTCACTAGTGGATGCAAACTAAAGAAAAGGAGCAAAAAGAGCCCGTCTAATAAACCTGTAGAGCTCGTCTACAGGACTGACACGGGAGAACTCGACCTCACCAGAGAGCTCAGGTGTGTGTGTGTGTGTGTGTGTGTGTGTGTGTGTGTGTGTGTGTGTGTGTGTGTGTGTAATCCCACATAATAGTCTGACAACACCTCATAGTTGAAACACATGTACAGTAACACAAGCCTGCCAATCATTTTCAATGGAGCAGAACAAACATGTTGCACAACATACAGTCAGCTTCATCAGAGCTTCATCTTTTTCCTGTGAAGGCGACAATGAACTCAAGATCTGTTGCAACACCCCCCCTTACTCTCAACTATTGTCTGGAAACCGGCACACAGATGGACGGCCTGAGTGCTGAAGACAGACATTCACCAGCTGGATCACTGAAGCATCAAACAGCCCTTTTGATAAGACATCATCTAATACAGTACATTAGAAAAAATATGTTGATGTACTGATAATCTCATCAGTTATGATCAGATCAAATGATAGGTCAGTGTGTAGGTTCAAAAAGTGCTCATGAAGCATCTCGACATTGAATCTTTCACACAAAAAAAGATGAAGGGGAAAAAGGCTTATACATTCAAAGCCATGTTGTTATTACTTCAGCAGATCCCCAAATCTATTTGGTGACCAAAGTAGACTTGTTAAACCGACAGCTTTGAACTAAAATCCATTTACATGAATTAATCTTCAAAAGACAGAATTCCTCAGTCAGACTACAACAGGATTATAGTTTCTATTGCTACCGATTGTAATTACAAAGCAATAAAAGACCAAAAACGGCCAGACACACTTCTCTCTGTATGTTCCACAAACATAAAAACTTCCAAATGGCTAAATGAGAGGGTGAACCACAAATCCGTCCTGAGCCCTGAAAAGTAAATCCAACACTATACACACACATACAACGGGATTCAGGTAATTCAAACTGAACACAAATAATTAGATGCCCCGTAAAATTCAATTTCCTGCAGTCCAAACATCTCTGGTTTAATAATTCCACAAGCAGACTGAAGTTTGTCTTCTAAGCATTTTCCACGTTACTACAGAAGAAATGTGCTATTTACATTATTTCTGTGTGTACATAAGAGGCATGAAAAAAGGAAGAAAGACAGAAACAAAGAAAAAGAAGGATTTGAATGATAGAGCTGCCAAGAATCATTTTGGAAGCACACAACTGTGAAAAGAATACATGTGATGATGTTGTATTAATAACTGCAGAGTGATAAGTTTATACAAACGTCTCAGTGGAGCTGATGGTCCAATGGTTTCGCAGCGTAACCACAGTACCACGTGGGCAAAAGAGTCGACGTGGAGCCATAAAGACACATCAAGACTGATAGTGAGAAAGCCAAGTTATGACTAAACATCCGTCTCATCAGCACGTAACTGAATGAACCTAAGTGTTTCTGCCCCATCTGACATCACAAAAGAAGTCTTTTGCTCAAATCAAAGATGCAAAATGCTGACGAACCATTACCAAAAGGTCTGTATGAGTCGTTATGATCGTCTGTAAAGAGAGCAGAGGCTGGTGTGGAGCCACCCCGCTCTCAGTTATTGTTGAGTAAACACACTCAGTGTAGCCAAGAGCAGCATGTCAGTCAGCCAGGCAAGAAGGGCCAAGTGGAGGAGCCACACGACGGCCAAAATGAACTGTACAGACAGAGAGGGAAAGGGACAAAGCGTGTGTGTGTGTGTGTGTGTGTGTGTGTGTGTGTGTGTGTGTGTGTGTGTGTGTGTGTGTGTGTGTGTGTGTGTGTGTGTGTGTGTGTGTGTGTGTGTGTGTGTGTGTGTGTGTGAGAGAAAGACAGAATACCAAGGCCAAGCCAAGACAGTCAGAAAGAGAGCGAGCGAGGAGAGAATGCCAACATTTGTCTCATGGCAGTCAGATAAGAGGAGTGCCAAGGAGTTTTGAAGTCATGCTGATGGTGGTGGGGTGACAGAGGGGTTGAATATTCTCTCATCCTCTTGCAGGGAGAAAGTCGATCTGTGTGTGTTGAAAACGTACTTTACGGAAGGATTTTATAAACAACTTTTCTCTAGAACCACGATCGTCTGAATCCACAAACGGCGTGTACTTGATTAGTGTTTCTGACCTTTCATTGACATTAAAGTTATTTATAAAGTCTGAGCAAATTAAATTAAGATTGTACAGTAGAATAGGTGCAGGCAACAGTTAATGTCTTTGTCCCTACTTTGGGGAGGTTGTGAAAAAAATGAGCATGCAGCAAAAAGCTGATGTTCAATGTACAGAAATGTGACAACACATATTTTGGGAATAAAGCTGATAAAGTGAAATATTATCCATTGGAGAGCTACTTTTTTGGGCGGAAAATAAGTACTAATATCTTTGGCAGAGAGGCCTAGAAAGTTTTTTTTATTTAATACCTTGGAAGGAGCATGGTGTTGTACAAAGACCTAATTGTGGCTGGACGGCGATCTGCCCGTCTGCTTGCAGTGGGGGTTTCTGAAGTCCTTAATGCAATGCAAACAGGGTTTAAAAAGATTTACTCTGACACATATAGGGGAATTTAAAAAGCCATGTTTCATCCTACCCCCTATTAAATTAAATGCAGCCTGATCTCCACATATTAATCCCAGGCTAAGCTTGCTAGGAGGACGCTAGCAAAGTAGTAATTTGATAAAACTGCAATGAAGAGTGGTCTCAATGAAATTTAGAGCTCTTTAAGCCAGTGCTATTCCCTACAGTCCTCAACATTAAACCATGCCAAGTCCATGTGGGAAATTGATATGCAGTATGTGTGGCTTATTCCATTAGACTCATTAAAGTGTCACTTTGTCATCAGCACACTCTCACACTTACAGCTTGCCTTACAAGTGCAGTGAAGGACTCATTGTATTGCGTGTGCAAAGTACAGCAGAGGACATTTTTTTATGTGGCGGGTGTAATTTGTCTTCCAGACAGCAGTCAAAAGACATCAACATAAAAAGTATTGAATAGAAGCTATAGAACGCTATAATTTGTAGTCTTGACGTACAGAAAAGGGGCAAATATATATTTTAGTCTATTAATGTACCGTAGACTTTTGACAACCCTTAATGCTACCTTTCTGCAGCTTATTCCCCCAGTCTACCAGACTCTACCTCTGTTAAAATCATTGAAGTGCCACACTGTCCTCTACACACTGGCTTCTCAACTGCAGCACTAAAACCTGAACCAATGTTTTCTGTTCCTTTTGTTAATCCGGCGCTGCATTTCCTTGAACCATGCAGAGTTTTTTTCTCTCTCCAACACACTGACCTCCTGTGCTGACAGTAAATTGCAGGAAAAAGGTTTTCACGCTTGGCTACAGTTTGTAGTGGCAGAAACTTTATCAAACGCCTCCAAAGAAGATCTAAGTGAACTGTGTTTAGCCTTTGATTAAACGCTGCCTCTCAGAGGGACTCTGACCACTAAAAACAAGCACGCTCCACAGAGTATGATTTGTGGGAATAAGAGAATTTTTCTGCCAATGTTACGCAAATGCGGGGAATTTACAATTCGTATCATTCACAGAAAGGCCTTTGCCTGAGTTTGCTGAGAGCAGACAGAAGAAAAAAAAATGGAAAACCTAAATCAGGCTCTCCTTCCAAAATTCCTCTGTCAACCAAGTATTGACGTCATGTTATCAGGAAATTCCAACCAGCAACTCAATGAAAAAAAAACTGTACCAGTCACTGGCACCACACATCATATGGAAACGTCATATCTTGTGAAACGCTGTACTAATCAATGAGGTAGTCCTGCTTGGGAAAAAACAACCACAATAAGAAAGTGATGAGAAGATCTGCACAAGCTATTTGATATCCTGATGCTTTTTATATCACTTAAAGCAAATCGCCCGCTGGCTGAACATCAGTTAAACAATTAGCCCACAATATTCTCCACACAGTTTGCCCTATGGCAACACTGAGGCACACGGAGCCTTGGCAAACACATGTGCTTAATAACAAGTGGGAAGTAGGTAATTGCCAGTGCACGACGCAGTTTACACACCAATGTTTTAAATCAGTGACATAAAACAGAGTCCGAGCGTATGATTTATGGCTATGTCCTGATTAAGTTAATGTCCACGACTTCGCCCATTCCACACGCTCAAAATGGAGTTGAACTGTCCAAAAAAAAAATGATTCCCCCGCCCCAGAAAAAGACCATACATCTGTTTCACACATACAGTTCCTGCCACATTCTTCTGTGTCTGCCAAAAGCTTTTAGGGATGCACACCACTTGATGCCTGAGTTAATGTAGTGTGCACTGTGCAGAGTGGGAGTTGAGTTTTAGACAGAGGAATCATCTATCTGAAAGAGACGTACCACTCAGACCACGATGGGGCCCAACATTTCCCAGAACATCTGGATAAAGTATTGATAAACTCAATATGGTCACACATAAAAAGAAGAAATTACAGCAATATTGCAATGATGAAAAGCACTGAGCAAAAACTATAAATCACGACGAGGAGTGGCTGATTTACATGCATTTTACAAGGACGCTTGTGAACTGTAAACCATTAATATGAGTCGAAGGAAATACCAGAAGAAATATGACAGTACAGATAGACACCCCAGTAGCAGTGGGAGAAGGACAAGCTCCTACACACTCAGTCTGCAGGAACAAGGATTTTTTTTCCAGGGGTGAAGTGCCTTTAGTGTCAACACTGTGTCCCGTTGAAAACGGCACTGAGGCAGTTCCAGCCAACATGATTTATAGCCTCCCTGAGTGTTATTAAAAGGCTAAATGCAACTCTAAACAGATTTCACAGAGCCGCTGCCCTGCACAGGACCTTTTATGTTGAGAGGTGAATGTCCCATGTTCAGAAACATTTACACAGTTTATATAGTTGGAAAACATTGCCGTCAATTTATTTTTATGAACATGGCACAGATTATTACTTTGGAGCTAAAGGGCAGTGGCGGTGAGATATAATGATAGTGACTATTTTAAAAAAAGATGCTGCACCTATTTTATGTTTAAACAAAAAGTGCGTTTACTTGTACTGTGGTAATCTGATTGTTCCCGGCTTTCAGAAGAAAATCGGATTTCCATGCTGCAAAGCCTGGGTTCAATTTCAGGTTATGTGATTAAGAATAAATCCAGTTGGCACAAATAGATTCTTGCTGGAAATAAAAGAATATACGAGGCCTTGTCAACATTCATGTGGGTTTTTAAGTTTTTTTCCTATTGTGCGCAAATGCATGGAAAAGACTTTCAGAGGAGGATGGGTGTGATTTTCAAGTGAAGCAGTGCCTACAAGAATGCAATCTCATGATCTGTTCTACATTCTGCTTCGTTTAGAATAACACCTACAGGGTTGATAGTGATGCTTAAGCTGTTTTTGGTAAGGACATGGAAGAATCTTATGGCCCATTAAAGTTCACATGAACTCACGTTTTAGTACAAACCCGTTATCCAATTTCCTGCCTTGACCTCACCACTGACATTAATCAGAATTTTGTGAGCACGTAAATTAAGAAAGACTGTTGCACTTTCAAAAAAAAATTAAGGGGCGTGCATGTTTGTGATTTGGATTGTATTTTTTGAGCCAATTCATCTAAGTTTGAGGTATTCTAAGCAGCTGAGAGTACATACGGTTTCTCAAAAACTATTACACGCATTTATATATTGTTGGTTTATACATCCTTTGTCAAGTATGCCATGTAAACAAATTCCCTTCCTGTGGCCAGGGGAAGTCTCGATTGTTCCGGGAAATGCTGACATTTGAACCACAGAGACAGACCAGTGACCTCTGACCTCTGACTGGAAGCTGGTAGACTGACCAGTATACCAGACAGCAGCAAATAAAGACAGACAGCAGGGCCCTTCAGTTTCATCCTTGTAATGTTTGCTAAGTTGATTCTACAATACAACCAATTTTATATGCACTGATCACATGGCACTGCACTCTTCTCTTCACGTGGAGTCCAGCTGAACCACGCTGTTGTTTTGTTCCTCTCTGACCATTCCCATTACAGCAAGCCAGAGGAGACACAAGTCTCCCGGTGTTATCATTTACCAACGTATCCTGGGGCCTTTTCATTGGCGCTAAATAGCAAGTCACGTTTGTGGATGCAATGGAAGAACAAAGCAGTTAATGGCTCCACACCCATTAAGGCTACAACATTTGTGGAGCTACAATTATTTAGTGGTACAGAAAAAGACAGGATCATAATCATTGTACGGAGCAGCTGTAGATGATCTCGGAGAGACAGCGGTTGAAGCTTTTCACTAGTTTTCTGGTTTCAAGCAGTGGGAGGGAGGGAGGGCAAAAGTGAATCAGTTTTGCTTCATGAAAAACAGTATTAGCATATGAAATGTAATTTACTGGGTAGATTTTGCCATCAAACTGTGGGAGTCATTTCCACAAATAAAGTATGGGCCTCCACTATATGTTCGATCCTGAAACTCCATTTGAGGACGTTATAGCTAACTCATCCAGTTAAGTAATGTGGATTAACATTCCTCTCTGCCTCAGAGCAAGAAAGAGAGGAAAAAAGATATAGAGAGGAAAGGATGGCAAGAGAAGGGCCATAGCAGAAAGTGTTACTCCCGAAGCAGCATATTATATACACCTCCATTGTAAATAAAGGTTAAGGCATTTAAGGAGGACAGAGATAATCCAAACAAACCCCCAAAAACCATCCGGAGATAATTCATCACTACCCATCAGGGAGGGGAGGATTGTTTTATACTCGCAATACAGTCAAAATCCAGAGAACAGAAAATATTAAAGCGCTTTCCGCGATCGACTTCATAAACAATTCAAACAGAATTCAATCACACTTAAATTAGTCAACCAAAAAGCCAGTTACATATACCATCATGCCATCCTTTCTCTAAGATGTTAATGCCACAGTAAAAGGCAGTGGAGACACTCTTTTTTTAGATTATTGAATTGGCAAAAAAAAACAAAAAAAACTAGAACTCTATGCTTTCAATAACATTGGAGAGACACACACAATTATTTATTTTAGTGTTTCGTAAGAGGCAATTAAGACACATTGAAGTATTGTTTGCTCAGGCTGGCTTATGTTTCCAAAAGTTGCCCATGCATACTCATGCCTGAAACAGCCACTATCGCTACTCTCGTACCAGCAATTAAACCTAAATGCTTAATAATTGTTTGCCCTTAACATGTTATGCATCTCTTATCCTTAAATCGACCTCGACCATTGACTGGGGGGGGGGGGGATCGGGGCACAATAGCTCTCCAGCTGACTAGTTAAGACCCCCCCTATTGTCTGCCAACAGAGAGGAGTCTTTCCCCGTGCAGAGCCTTCCCAATAACAATAGGACGATAATCTAAACACCAACGATCATTTACATGAGAGAGGAGGCTGAATGATGGCAAACAGCTCTGCTCTATAAAACACTTTGAGGACATTTATGAGATTATTTCAGCAGCGAAAGACAAATAGGGTGCCCTTAAAATATATACGACCCTAAGTGAACACAATGCCGGATGACTTATACTGCGTTTAAACGTGCGATAAAGTCAATATAATGCCAAAGCAGGCACATGCAAACAGTCCCCACAAAAGCTTGGCACGGTTGATCTATTGCGTCGTTGAATTCACGCGTGTTGTGTGATGAACCGCAGATTAAGTGAGGCCAGCAGGGAAGCAGAGGAAAGACGGGAATGATTACCGAGTGAAGGAGAAGAGAAAAAAAAAAAGAAAAAAAAAAGAAAAAAGAAAAGGTGTCTTGAGACTCACCAGACGCGCTCAGGTCCAGGACGCTTTGGAGGAGCAGGGCGATCCAGAGAGCGCAGGCTGGACATCTCCAGAGACGCTGGGTCGACGCAGCCCGAGTTGCATACATTCCTCCGGCTCTGTGTTAAACCTTCGTCCGCTTTTCACATCCACTACACTCAAAGACTTAATTTTTCGAGCCCTTCCAACAAAAAAAAAAATAATAATGCACGACTCAAAAGTGCCTTGATAAATTGTGCTCTTGCTTTCAGCCGCTCTTTCAAAGCGCACCCAAACCCCTAGAAACATGTGAGTCTGGATGGAAGTTGTCTCCGTCTCCCCTGGTTTCTGTCTCTGTCCTCCTCGCTGGAGCCCAGCACACTTTCCCCTCCTCTGTCTCTCACTTCAACTGAGCGCAAGCCTTCCTGCAAACTTCACTGGAATGACTTGTGCCCACAGGAGCCACATGGCTCTGATTAGCCACGTGTCGCCACCCTGTGTTCACTGCAGGAACTGTCACGAGGGCAGGCAGAGACTTCTAAATTCGACATTCGAATGTTCGGAGCCACACCTCAAGAGCCCTTTTTGGGGGCCACAGAAAAGTTTTTTTTTTTTTTCAAAAGCTGCAGAACAGCTACTAATCTTGTGACTTTGTCAACTACTGTACTTTTTCCAAAGTCAAGAAGGAACTTTCAATCTTGACTTCAGAGCCAACATGGAGGAGAAGTCCGGGGGGGAAAATGGAAATATGGAAATCTACATTTCCAACTGGGAAAACCCTATTTGCAGAGAATGTCATGTGATGCAATCGAAAGCTTCAGAACAACAAGTGAATCAACGTTATGGTGAGACTGTTTCGTATAGTGTCTAAGGTCAAGAATGCATTTTTAATCTCTTTCTTTCTGGTTAAATGTAAAAGTCCATTTAGCATTTGCAGCTATTCACATCAATGATTAACTACAAATGAAGACAATTAAATTACTCAAACACAAAAAGTAATAAAACCTGATAAAGTGAATGCAAATTTAGAGAAATGGCATGATACATATGTACAAAAAAGTGTGAAGAACAGTTTTTCAACTTTATAAGATGTTGTTGTGCAGCGAGGGTGGGATTTGAGGATATGCTACTGACACTATAACAAAATCAGAGAGTGTATCTTTAAATACCTAAAATGAATTAAGTAACTCAAAGAAAGCTTCTCAGTCCGTTGCAGGCTGAGTGGCACTGAGCAGCCACTTTGTTTGGGCCGTCTCTGGTACACATAATTTACGAGGTCCAGTATTTACAAGGCCGAAAATATTCTCCAATAAAAAAAATCTGGGAACATGAATAGTGAATTTAACATGGCCTTACACATGAACTTTATTATGCTCATGATATTTCCAAGAATATTCCTTTACAGGCTCAGCTTTTCTGCAATAATTGCATAGCATCTACTGCATCATTTACTGTCATAAAACTACACTTTTTTGAAAGGACTGTCAAAAAAGAATCACTGTGCATTTTGCCACTTAGTATCTAGTTTGTTGAATAGTATTGAAAATGTGTCATGTCAATGGGTTGTACTACTGTACTGTTACCCGTGACAGGTTGACCCAAGCATATAAAAATAGGCCATTCTTCAACGACACACATTCTCATTTGACTCAAACACGGACCAAAGTTATGTGAATGAATAAACAACTGTTAATGGAGCTGAATTTATGCCCCAAGATTAACTGGAAATGATCCATTTGGACCTTATCATATGATCAGGGTGACTTAATCAAGTAGACCAACTGTTTTATAATAACACCCGCCATATTAAAAGCATATCCAAATGTTTAACTCAGTGAACTTCATTTAATTTCCATCCAAGCATCACATGTACAAAGAGACAGAGGAATGAAGGGAAAGAAAGAGGGAATGTAAAGAAAGGAAAATAAGGTTTCTTTGCCGTGAACAATAGCGTCTGTAGACACACTACATACACACACACACACACACACCTTTATACAATTATTAATTCCAGAGCCTTACAGTATTATTAACCCACCTCACCTTCTCCTCTATAAGTACACACCTTGTTTCATTTTACTCCACTCCCTTCTGGATTTTGACACATACTTTGTCTCTGCATGTGTGTCTGCACACACAGAGCACTTTGACAGACTAATACCGGGGCAGGAAAAGAATGGTTGCAATTTAGCATCTCCGGTTCTCCCATATTGTGACCTACCCCCTGCTCATTAGAGGGAAATATCATCCTCTCTGAAGTATGTTTTGATTTAACTGTTACAGAGAACAGAGATAGCATGAATGAATAATGCTTTAGACTGGATTATTTTCTATTTAAGATCTGAGGGAGGGTGTAGCAGGCTGCTCACAGGTGTCAGGGCTTCACCAGTGTTATCCCTGCTCCTTGTCAGGCCCAGGGGTCCCGGAAAATAGTCCATGCCCGCTACTAAGGACTCCTAATCAAAACCTTCCTTCCCCTCCTCTCCCTGCATACTCAGTCATCCCTGGAGAGATGCTGCTAACCGGAGCTCAGAGATAACAATGAACAAGGTTCCTGCAAACCATTAGATAGGATAAGGGTGTGTCCTAGTGTGTGTTGGGGGAGGATTAAAACCTTAAACTTCCTGTTAAAAAAAACGTCAGCAGGCTTCTGTGTTGGTTCAAGGATTACTGTTTTACTCTATAATTTACGTTAACACATCTTTGCAGTGTCCTTGGCCCACTGTTATTTGAGTGGTTGAGGAAATTTAAGAAAATGGTGATTATGAGAGTTGAGGGATGCAGAGCAGCAGTTTGATAGCTGCCAAAGGTCTGATCAAAACCAGGGTTGCGGTCAAGTCAAGCAATTCAACATGTAAATAGAGACTGCAGTTCATTTGCTAATGATGATTGAGGTTTCAGTCTCACTTAAATGGGTTGAACATAACAATTCCTTCATGCCGGAGGTTGTGATTTTGAAAAAAGTTTTAAAGAATACATTTCTTCTTGATTTAATTGAATTGTGAGTGAAATGGCCCTCACGTTGAAATATGTGCACTCTTAGTTACAACGTCTTAAAACTGCAGCGTAGAACTTCAAAGACTTTTAGTGGTTTGAGTGCTTATTGAGAAGGTATCTTTTGGACCGCAGCAAGGAAGAGTCACACCAAAAAGTGTGTGAGATTGCGTGTGCAGATGTGATATGTATATGATTGCACATAACATTTCAATCAACACAACAAAGGGCTTTTGTGCTCCAGTGATATCACGTGGAGCGCGAATTCTAAATACACTCTAAATAACTGTCAAACCATATGAAATTGGGCATTACTGATTGCAGTTTGGAGAAACGTGTGAGATGATGTACATCACATGTCAGCTGTGTTTTTTACTAAAGCGCCCTTTACATTTCCTGTTTCAGCAGCCAAATGAATTTAACCGAAGCTGTGTTTGGTGGTTTTCTTTGTAATAAAGACCGTCAGAGAAGTGGAAGGGGTTTTGGAGGGGGAAGACCTCACCACTGGGCCCGATCAAGTAGCGAGATTATTTCTGACGTTGGCCTATTTTTCCTCCTTGATGTCTATCGACTTCATTTTGCCTAAAGTAGGATATGATTATTAAAATTGCAACCATGAATGGTGAAAGTCATCTAACTTTCATGGTGGAGTGGATTAGGGTTCTGAAGGTCTCTTTGAAGAGCCGATCCCTGAGGCTTTCTCCAGCGGCCACAGCACATGGACAGGGAGGCCCTTTGTTTCAAAGTTTGCAAAAATGTCTGAGTCAATAAAAGAGAATGAAAGGATGAGGGTGATGATGGCCTTTCTGCCACATTTACTCAGTATTCTTTTTTTTTATGTTTCTCCAAAACTTTCTCTTTGTCTCTTTTCCTTCACATCCTCAAATGACTTTCATAATTTGGGTTTCAATCTGATTTCCCTTGCCATCTTCTGAAAATGTGCTAGCATTTTGCGCATTCTTCAATCAGCAGATAACTCAAGACATTTTCCGTCCCAGTAAAGACATCATTAAATGGCTGACAGATAATATTGGCCTAACTGCATCCTTTGCATCCGCCTGTCCAACCACCATCTCTGTCAAAATCAGAGTTTAAATCTGTGCTACATATTGCATCTTTACAGGCTTACCTTTCAAATGCCTGTTGTACTGTTACTCTGTTCCCACAGGATGTATTTTTGAGCATACGGCACCCAGTGCTAATATACAACAAATGCAGGATGGGGGGGAACTTTTCCAGGCCAATAGTCTAGTCTCCCTGCATTAAAGTAATGGGAAATCTTGAGCGGGCAACATGTTACTGATACTGTTTTACAGAACAAACATGGAACACTGCAAAAGCATCCAATTTCCTTTCAGAAACCTTTTCAAGAAAATAGCTACATTTGGAAGCCAAAGCAACTTTATATTCTCCCATTCTTCTCTACAGGGGCCTCCAAATATGTGAAGTTTCAGGCAGCAGAATAATAATTGCTTGCAAGGAACACATGCAAAAAACACAATTCACTGGTTTGATTGTGTGCTACATCTCCCTCTTTTGTTTGTATTTGTAGTGCAGCACATATGGGATATTTAGATAGGGGGATAAAAGAACAGCTTGTTGTTGTAAATTTAAGATTAAATCAGGTTAAAAGAGGTAAAAGAGGAAGTCACAGGTGGTTGGCCACCGCAAAACAATAGGAATATGCTTCTGGTAAATCTAAAGTTGTTGTATTCCGCTACGTGTCTTCTTAGTTGGTTAGCTAACGTTACGTTAGCCACCAGAACGTCCAGGAATGTGTTTTTATAGAGTTGAGCGTGCTAGTGCAGTTACCAGGGCAACCTCGGATTTCAATTAGGAACGAGTTGAGCTGGTTAATGTAACATTAGTTAAATAGCTAACTACTTCCACTGTTGATTAATTAGTATGGTGAACTTCTCAATGATTAATAAAGAAAACATAAGGGTTATTGCTCAGCTGGATAACAACAATGGGACAAATTTTATCAAAGTAAAGTAGGTTAAATGCTCAGGGTTTTTCTAGTGAATCCTGACTATGGATCTCAGGTGTTGCATTGAGGTTGGTTTACCAACTGGGCAAAGTGTCCGACTGCTGTCTGATTGATTCCCAGTAATTTGATAAATTGTAATTTTGTTTGGTAATATACTAAAGCACAATATCAACATGATAAGGTGGGCACTGCTTGAAGAAGGGCCCACCTGTGTGAAACACTAGTTTTAGCTTCAGGATTTTAAAGAAAACTCACCTATTAAATGCCCTTAGCCTACGATATTGATGGATAACAGATTTTTCAGTGAAGGGTGCAGTACCAGATTTTAAGTCATGGCAACAACTGCCCTTCAGTTCACTCGTATGCCTACTATAAAGTATACTGGATTATTTAAAGGTACACAAAGAAACAGTTACATTTATTTTAATGTTAGCTTTAAGGGCCATAATGACAAAGTAGATTCATCTCCTTCTGCTCAAGTTGAGGTACCGTATTGGTGGGAGAAATCCTCTTTTTGTAAGAAAATGGGTGAGATCTCTGAATCTTCTAGGGATTAATTGCATTTGGTTTAAAGATAATTGACAGAGCTGAGGGATTCTTTTGTTAATTTACAACACCGTTGTTTCACACTTTTGTGATCTGGTGACTAGATGAATGCTGTGTGTGGTGTCCTAGACCAATTATGCAAATATTCTGTATATGGTACTGATTTGTTTTTGATAATCAAAATCAATACTATACATCAATACTTTGTGTTTAATCAGATCACTACACAATCAACTTGGATCAACTATATATATATAATATATATATATTCATATATAATAGGTATATTGTCCACAATGCACAGCACAGAGTGGGAGGACAGGGGTCTCCAGAAGCTCTTTTCTAGGTCCTTTTTGACCACAATAACCATCATAACTTCCTGGAGAAGAATGCTGAAATCCAGCTTAAATGGGAATTGAGTTTGGAAGAGGCATACTTAATTTAGTCAGAAGCTTCTCTTTTCCTATCTCTAACACTGTTATCACTTAATACAGAAAATTGTGCATAAGCAAAGGAAAAGACTTTCAGAAAGAACCACAAGAAGCAGAGCCACAGCCTTTTCCTGAGTCCTTATTTGACTATACTTTAAGAATGATGTCTTTGTCCACCGCGTTGCCCTCTTGCAGGAGAGCAACGAACACACCGCTCTAAAAACACAAGACTCCATGCCAGCTCCAGAGAAAGCCATTTGGACATCTAATAGCTGCGGACCAGGCCAGCTTAATGTAAGCCTTATTGTGAATACCAGATGTAATGACAGCCAATCCAAATACAGCCTGTTAGCCATTACGAGACGAACAAGAGGAACACATTATGTATTGCACTATGTCAGCCTGACAGGGTCTGAACAATGCAGCCTGAGCAAGTTTCCACCCTGTTAATGGGACTCCGAAGGGACTAGAGAGGAACTGTAGGGCAGTTATACATCCCAAATGCCACAGATTGTGCCTTTGAAGGCTGGCAATAAGCCTTAAAAGCCCTATCCTCAATCTTAACGTAAACACAGATGCAAGATTGGAAACATTTATTCGGATTTAGCTCCTCATGGTCGACAATGTCGTTTGATGTGTCTGAAAGCTTGTGTCAGTAAAATTACGAGAAAGGTTAAATAGCAGTAACGTAACTTTGGCATACTTCAAACTTTTCAAATATCTGAGAAAATACAACTTGAATGGTCAATTAGTTCCAGCTCAGAAACTTTACTAGGAACCATGTGTTTTTGGGATGGGGGGCAAAGTGCAAACAGGTAGAGCTGATTGTGTTGGTCAGTATGAATGACACAGACATGCATGACAGAAATTGGCGGAAAATGTGCCATCTATGATTGAGGCCAATTTCGCCTTTCGTGTTCAGAGAGAAACACCAAGTGTTCTCTTTTCTGTGCACCGCGGCACCTGATTTTCCACCCTCACTATTAACTAAATTGTAGCCAATTTATGTCCAGATATGAGTTATGCGAGGAAAACGTTAACACCAATCAAGTACCTGTCAAGACTCAAACACCAGTCTCTTGTTTCTCGTGTGAAAAAATACATTTCAAAGCATTTAAAAAGAAGTAAGAAGTAAGAATATATTTTATCTCTTGACTGTTTGTCTTCAGATATAGCCTGTGGGATCCCCCAACCTCCTGACACTTTATAACTCTAATCGTTAATCAGGATTAGAGGGACTATCTCATTACACAAGAAGACTGGTGAGGGAGGGAGAGAATTCATCACTTAATGCTTCTCTGCTCGCCTCAGGAATGTCTTTGGAGAGGCATTGACTTTTTCGAAGCACTTTATTCTCCTGGAGGCCTGTCCTACAACTTGGCTCACCCGCTGCAGGACAGGATCTTTGCGTTTATCTAGAATAATTTTCCGGCTAAAAAAAAAAAAAAAAAAGTATCATTAATACCACCCCACACACTCTTGTTTCAGTCCCTCTTGTGAATGCTCACTTTTTCTAAGCCCAGGTCTGCTAAGGCAATTACAGCTGGCCCGAACGCTTTGTCAAGCACCAGCTGGTTTATTGAAGGAAAGATTCAGTATCTATAAATAATTTTGTGCGCCTATGACAGACGTCCACGTATGAATTAAAGGCATTAAAATAGTACAACTAGAAAAAAAAAGTAAAAAGATTTAAAACGTAACCACAGTACTTCTTTTATGTGAGGTTATTTTATTGATGGTGGATGTGTTAGTTTTCAAGGCTTCAGCTGTGGATCATGGTTCAGGTTGGGAGGCTGTTTCAATGGTTTTGGAGAACAGAGGAAGGGGAAGGCACCAGGTCGGTAAGGGAAATGTGGGGTGAGGTTGCCCCAAATTGCTGATTTATGGTCAGTTTCTCCATTAAATGATATGGTTCAGGAACAGATCTGGACAATTACATGGTTGCAGAAATTACACGAGGCACACTCCAATCCAGTTTTTCAGCCCACTTTGAATCTTTAAATTTTGCTTCTTAACTCACATTGATAAAATATTAATGTGTGACAATGCCTCACTGCCTTGCAGATACATTATCTGAGCCCTCAGGCCAATCTTTTTACTTTATTTTAAGAAAACAGCATACTAATAGACTCTGGTCCAACATCAGATGATGGCAGTGGATAACTTTCATTGTAAGATAAATCAAGAGCTCCTCAGGGATTTTCATGTGTTCAACCTGCATGTTGTGTTTCACTTTTTCATCCAGCTCTGTTTCTAAGAGGGCCAGGAACTGAAGCCAAAACAGCATTCAAGGGCAGCTTCACTCCCGAGAGAGAGCGTGGAGGTATCCTGTTGCTCAGGGTGAGGAATCATGTGATCACAGTGGGACCAGTGCGTCCAGTCTTCTCTTGGAGCTGAGAGACCTTCAGGGCGATGTCTACCAGGGGAGCCAGCATCACCTGCACCAAGAGAGGAGAAAACCACACGGGACGTATAATGAGCATTAAAAAGTCCACTCAAAGTGCTGCTTTTTGTCACACAGACGTTTACGGGCTTAATGAAATAAATAACGCAAATGTCAGATGCCCCAACTCATGTTTTAAAAATAAATGATGACGCGATAGAAGTTCTTGCAATAATATATATGCTCAAGTATATATGTTTTTCCATTTTTACTTTCTCCCCACTGGCTGGAGAGACACCCACAAAGCTCAGATTATAACTCGAAACCCTGGTGATACCACTCTCACATGTCTATAAGCTAATATGGTTAGCTTGGTTTAACATAACGACTAGATAACGAAAGAAATCACTATAGCTGACACTGGCCGAAGGCAGGGTACACCCTGGACAGGTGTACACATAGACACAGACAACCATTCACGCTCATATCCACACCTACGGACAATTTAGAGTCATCAATTAACCTAAGCTGCATTTCTTTGGACTGTGGGAGGAAGCCGGAGAACCCTGAGAGAACCCACGCTACCACTGGGAGAACATGCAAACTCCACACAGAAGGGCTATGCAGCCTGGGATTCAAACCCGGGTCCCATTGTGAGGCAACAGTGCTAGCCACCACACCCCCGTGCAGCCCTGATTTACACCTTATGACTTTATTAATGACCATATTTCATACACCAATGCAAACCAGGAGAGAGCAGAATATTCTGGATTCACAAAACAACTGTTCTTGGAAGAAACGTGAAATGTTGTGAAGTGCTTCCTCTTTCCTTCAAAACCTGCTCATATCTTCAGTGAACGCTGTTGGTTTGTAAATCACATTTACCCAAAGTCAGCCAAGTGAACCAGTAACCCACTGGCCATGTATCTGTCAAGCTAAGATTATGAGGCAGTTTGTTTCTGCTCATCTGTTCGTTCATGGTGTGTGAGCACTGAAGAGGAGAAAGGGCTCGCGTCAAACTTTCACTCACTTTTTTTTTGGTCTTGCCTCGCTTTCTTGTTCTACATCACGTACCTGTCCTCACCAGTCAAAACGACTTCAATGAGGTGTCTAGTTCTGGCCCTGATAAGCTGCCATAACTCAAGACTTGGCCAAACACCTCCATCATCATGTTGAATACACGCTCTGGAACTTGTTTTTGGAGAGCTCCACCCAAAGCAAGCTGGCTGTCCAGCAGTTTACAGATCATTCTGGCCAGCCTGAAGGGTTCTGGGGCCAATGGGAGTTAACCCATGACCGCCATAACCTAGCTGGGGTGTCAAACTATATTAATATTCTCATCGTCTCTTTTCTTTTTCTGTGAATTCTCATAGACAAAAATATTCAAGAGAAAAGAAAAACGAATGAATGTTTATTTTCCTATCCGATGACTTCATCGTCTAGTCTCTGTCTCACTGGATCTAGCTGGCTGGGATTATTCCTTATTGTCCTGACCTGTGGATCTTGGTAAATCTTCTGGGGGTCCTTCTCATAGCTGTCTATGTAGAGCCTGATGGTTGCTCCAGCGCTGCCCGTTCCGCTGAGACGGAAAATGATCCTAGAACCATCAGAGAAGATCATCCTGAGACCCTGGGAGAGTGAGAGAGAAACAGAGAAAGACAGGGAAGAGGTTATGACTAACGAATATGCACAATTACTGGAAAACACATGGAGGTAGAATTATGAGGTGCAATAACACTGCTGCATACTGCTTACGGACTTCCATTGAAGTAGTGGACTACATCTGCTGATTGATGGAAAACTGGGCGACCACAGAATGCATTATCAATGTGCTCTGCCTCTCACCTGGTTTTTGGACACACTTCCGTCCACAGGGTCTGTGTAGGCAAAGTTGTCAGAGACAGCCACCTCATAAGTCTTATCCCCCGATGAGAACTTCTTTCCTACGAAGGATGGGTCGAACATTGCCGTCTCCAGATCCTTGATCATCTTGTTGGCAGCGTCCGATTCGACCTCCTCGTAGTCGTACCTGGATGTGAAGTTGGACTATGTTGATGCAAAAATATAATGTGGTGTCTAACTGGCATCAGACAATTGGTGATTTTAGGTGAAACGGTAATCACTTTGACTTTGTTTTGAAGGGATAGGAGTGAGGGTCCCTGCAAGTTCTTATTTTTTAAGATTATCCTTATTTGTAAAATTGTGGGCAAAAAAGAAATATGATTTGGTGACAAAAATCACAGAAATACCTAAAAACAAAAAAAAGTGTCTTAAAATACCTATATAAAATCGACTGTGTCTGGGCTTTCGTGTGCTGCAGTTCTCGTATTCACCACAAGAGAGTGCCAGAGTATCATTTGAGCAACCAATATCCCTGCATCCTATCCAGTATGTGTTATTAACCAACCAACAATGATTTAGAAAAAAAAAAACGAAAAGTGAAATATTCCTATCTGGGAATGACGCTCACATTTCCTAAACCACTCTCCAGGGATCATTCCTGACCTGGTGAAGAAGTTCCTGCCAAACTTCTGCCAGTGATCCTTCATGATCTCTTCCACACTCTGTTTCCTGGCAGCTAAAATTGACAACCACGCAAGCACTGCCCACAAGCCATCCTTCTCACGGATATGATCTGAGCCTGGTCGGATAGCAGAGGGAGAAAAGAGAGGATGAGAGATTGAGTGAGTGAGTGAGGGGTGCTGCTTTCATGTACTGGAGTTCTGGCCACATAAATATGATGACATTCAATCACCTGTGCCGAAGCTCTCCTCTCCACACAATGAAAGCTTTCCAGCATCCATCAGATTACCAAAGAACTTCCAGCCAGTGGGAGTCTCGTACAGCGGCATCTGCAGAGCTTTAGCCACACTGCAACAGATTAGCACACACAATAAAACACATCAGAAAAAAGTTGATCTGTAACTGATGTGAGTTCTGCACTTTTTCAGTTTATCAAATAGAGAAAACTTTAGATTAGCTGTTATGTCGTGAGGTTATTACTTGTCCAGGGCTCCACTGGTGGGCATACTGCGGGCCAGTCCTTTGACACCAGTCTTCTGGAAGTATGGGATGCTGTTAATGTTGGCAGCGATGACCGCCACAGAGTCTGAGGGGTTCACGAAAAAGCCGTGTTTACCCAGCACCATGTTACGGTCCTGAAAGAGACACACACACACACACACACACACACACACACACACACACACACACACACACACACACACACACACACACACACACACACACACACACACGGGTCAATAGAAACAAACAGCAGACAAGATTTGTGACATTTATGAAGTAGTTTCCTGAGCTGAAGTAAATAGTTGTTAATTAGCAAAGGGGAAGTTGAGTGACAAGCCTTCTGAGGTTTTCTTTTGGAAGTAATTGAATCCCTATGGATGGTGTTTTACACCTGACTACATAAAGGGGCAAGTGTGAAACTTTCCTCAAAACGGTAACTCAAAAACTAAATCCCTTTTCCACAAATATTTATTGCATCTTTATGAGTTCTGACGGTAGCAAAAGGATGACAAATTGACTACGCGGTATGGCTTACGGATTTCTTCATTTTTTTCTTCTATAAGCAATCCTGTTCTATATTAAAATTTGGTCTGTTCCTTTTATGAAACATGAGAAAAGTGTAAGGGGGGGAAGCCAGATAAAAAAACAGCTAAATAAAAACGTTCACTGTCTTCATTAAGTTCATTCGCCACAGCTCATTAATTATGGTCTATTAAAAAGAAGAAAAAATGTACTTAAAAACTTAATAGCAGAGTTTATTACATTAACTTTATGTGAGCTGACATCATAGATTCGAATCCAGTTCAACAATTTCACAACTGTGCTCTCACTTCTCCCCAATATACTGTATGATTAAACTGCTGCAAAATAATCTTCCCTGACTTACACCATCACCATCAAAGGCCGCGCCAAAATCATATTCTCCTCCTTTCATGGTGTTGACCAGGTCGGCAGCGTAGGTCAAGTTGGGGTCAGGGTGGTGGCCCCCAAAGTCCTCCTTGGGAACACAGTTGACTGCTGAGTTGGCAGGAGAACCCAGCTCTTCACAGACGATCTTCTTCACATAAGGACCGACCACTGGAGGGAGAGAGAGACTCTTTAAAAAAGGACCAATACACTGTGCTAAAAGTGTAGAGGGAGTAGTACTAAAGAATAAACCACACAACTTACTATCTGTTATAAGCGGTTTCCTGATTTTTTCTATACGTAGAAAGGAACTCCTAAGGTACCCAAGTTCCACCGTCAAATGTTTAGGACCAATGCTAGCCTTTGTAATCTATTTTGTCTGTCCCAAAAGTCTGAAGCTGTGCTGTTTCCTACCTCCGTGCATAGCATCCAGGCGGACGTTGATGTGATTGGCTCCAGAGAGAAGCTCCTTCAGTGCAGCAAAGTTAAAGATTTCCCTCAGCATCTCAGCATAGGCCTCCACAGAGTCCACAATCTCCACTGAGACAAACAAAGAGGAAACAGAGCACAATAAAGAAAGCAGATGTTAAGATAAAGACACTGGGTGGCTACCCATTTCATAACAAACTAATCAAACTAGTTTTATGGACTTTTGATGGATTTCACAAGTCACCAACTACATTCATTCATTATGTCAGATGACCAGATCATGTTTAAGAGCAGTGAAGAAGCGGTCTGTCAACAAGCCAAACCAACATTTTCCACAACATTGCAGATCGCTCTTAATAAACAAATTCTGTTTCAGGTGACCTCAGAACTCTGCTCTCTATGCCACTATACCTGTGAAGGGCTTGAAAGTGTCCACTTCAAAGGTCTGCTTGCCAATCTTGGACAGATCCGCTTTCAGCTCTGGGCAGATCTGATACTCCTGCAGGGTTTTGCTGATCTCAAATATTTTGTTTGTGATGCCCTCTGGAGCAGGTCCTGTGGACAAATTCAAAGGCTGTTAGAAAATATGAGCTGAAAGAAAAACTGTGGAAAATACAGATGATGTGGCAAAATTTGTTTACTAAATAACATGCATATTTCTCCTCATTTATTTCAGTGCAACACATTAGGCATTGGGTCTGTAAACTCATGTGACAAGTGAAGTTTACTAGACTGCACACAATGCCGTCTCCACTCACCTCCACTGGAGATGTTGTACTTGATGCCAAAGTCTCCATTTGGGCCTCCAGGGTTGTGGCTGGCTGTGAGGATAATGCCCCCCACTGCCTTTACCTTGCGGATCACACAGGAGACTGCTGGGGTGGACATGATGCCATCCTGACCAATCACCAGGTGACCAATCTGCAGGAGGGAACATAATGCACAGGGAGCCATAAATGAATGCACACACACACACACACACACACACACGGTGTGTGTGTAAGTTGAAGCGCAGGAACATGCCAGCTAAATGTTTGGGGAAAGTATGAAATGATTTAGCATCAGTGAACTGGACCTCTCTCATTCCATTCTTTGATTTCATTCAGGTATGCGAGGGTAAACAAAAAAACTGGTGTGCTCAACTCACATGTCTTTAGAGTTTGATAGGTGCCAACCCAAAAATCTCACAGTAGCAAAGGTATTCATATGCACTCGCAAATAAGTATGTAATACTTGGTTCTGACTAAAGGATATTTACAAAAGGCGCTGCAAAAATAAGGCTAAGAGACTCATTAAGGATCAAAACCATCCAGATAACAGCCTTTTCTCCCTGTTGACGTTGAGAAGAAGGTACCAGATGCACCAGGACAGCACCCTCAGGCCACTATGATCCTAAATGAGGTCACTGCCTAAGAACTACACATATATTTATTACTTCTCTATTTAAAACTCTTTTTAATGCACAAAAGGAACTAGCAGGATTACATTTCACTGGAATTGTAGCTTATATGAATACATGTGACAAATAAAATTGATTGACCTATATTTTTGAAGCGTTAAATTGCTTTACAAATAAGCACAACTACTAAAGGTTAAGGCACAAATGTCAAGAGGTTACATAATAGCAGAATAAGTATATATTGTAACCATTTTAAAAATGGTGTCACCATCTCCGCCCAGGACTTCCCTTTTAAAACATAAAACATACAACGTTTTGCTTTGTGTCAACATATGAACAGAAGCTCCCCTGTCTGTGCATCTTTGGCAATGCCAGTTTCTCCACTGCTTCATTTCAACATCAACCACTTGTGGAGAAAAAATTAGAAAGATCAAACTTTGTGTAACTTTAACCTGCTGGCATCACTGACAAACCCTGCATTTACCAATCCTCGCTCTGCACTAGCTGCAGAGACAGAGTGGCCATCTCATGAGAGAGAAGGTCACAGGTTCAGTCTAGACAGCAACACTAATGTCCTGTGCAAACATGGCGAGACTCCCTCTAAGCCTGCAGATATGTGTACTATACTTAGAATAAAGGCATACGATGGTAAAATGCTTACAATATGAAATAAAAAAGGAAAACGTACTCTATGTACTGTTTCCCCACGTACGCTCCAGACATTAGCAGGGCAACGTGACTGGCTGCACGTTGCATGCCACGCCCCCTCTGGGCACAACACGATTCAGTGCCCTCAGACTGAAGGCAGCCAGTGGCATCTCTGCACCGCTCGTTACGAAACAACACAACGTTAGGCGACAATGCTTTTTTACCAACCCTCAGTCATGTTTTAATCCCCGAAGCAAAGAAGTTGCCGTTCAGAGTCAATACGTAGCGGTATGTGTCAGAGGTCACACATCCGGCATGCCCTTTCTCCTAAAGATCACCCCGGTGAAGCTGGACATCGTGGCCGGTGCAGGGAAACCCTAGACGGGTGTTAATGGCACCTAGTTACCGGTTAACACAACGTGAAGGGCCCACTGACTGAATGAGGAGTAGTGTAATATCAAAGAATAGCAAGTGGCATTAGTGACAGGAGTACCAGCAGTGCTCCAACAGTTGTCCTTGTCGTGGCCAAGTGAAGCGAGAGTTATCGCCAGCTTTTTATTTTTTTTTAACAGAGCACCCGTTAAATCTCACAAATAACGTCTCCTGGTAGCTAAGCTACAGAGTACACCGGTTTATTTATTACAGCAACAATGACGTCATTGTACGTCACTGCACCGAAGACGACCGTTGACGTCGAACCCGTCAGTTGGCTCGACGTTAACGTGCCCTCTGCAGCGCAGTTGGTGTTGAGCTAACGTTAACGTCACACACACAGCGGAGACAACGCGTCCTCCTCCCACCACTGACCCCGTTGGCGGCAGCGATCTGAACGATGAGCTGAATCGCGTCCTTCATGAAGAACCGGCCGTCTCCTCCCACCACCACGGTGGCAGCCTGGCGCTCAGCGGGCTCGATGACGGAGATGGTGCTCTGAATGAAGTTTTCCGCATAGTGCTGGTTCTGTTGGAACACCGTCACCCTCTTCCTCAGGCCGCTCGTCCCCGGCTTCTGGTCCAAGTACGGCTTAGTCTTCACTGTCGTTACTTTCACCATGTTTGACACCCCCAAGTGAGCACTTATGGTCCCCCCGTGTGATCCGCAATCTGGACAGATGAAGAGGTGACTGCGGCGGTAGAGCAGCCACACGTACACGGCTCCCTTCGTAGACCCGCCTACTCCATTTAAAGGGCAAGTAGAGGCTCTGGAGGATTTTTTTCACACTCAACTAACATGGCTGTTTCACAGATAATTGTAGTTTGTGGTAGTTTTTAAAAATATATATATACTTGGGTAGTGCATCATACATGCTTTATATGAATATATAACGTAGATGGCTAGTTGCAATAAATAAATAAATAATAATTTGGCAGTGTGCTAACCTAATGGACTAATAGTGCTCAAGGCCAAAAACAGTTTTTTTTACTAAGGTCATGTCCCCGATGACACTCTACCACCTTCAGATGGTTTTCAATAATTTTATGGGCAGAATTTGTCTATAATTGATGAGAGATGGTAGAGAAGCCTTCTCATTCATGTGAATAAGGCCAGTACATAAGGCTACTGCAAAAATAAATGCAAAAAAAGTGCAAGTTCACAATAGCTGCAACCACATTCACACATGCATCCACACGTTCATACATTCATGCACACACAACATCACAGAGTCTTGACCGTGGCAAGTTTCATCAGTGGTCGAGCAGAAGATACAAATAATTGCCACAGTACTAACTTCCCACAGCTGTAAAATATTGTATCAGAGTGTTATAAACTGCTGTGTAGTGTGACTGATGCCTTCAAAATCATGAATCCATTACTCAAATTGGACTTTGTGGAACATTTTTCACCGATTACTGTGCAAGCTCCCATGGTACGTGACATTGCAGTCTTAATCTCCACATAGAAATGTAGATGAAAAAAAAAGGATCTATGAAGCTTCACATTTATTCATGCTTGAGTTGACTTTTGCACCCTTAAGGTCAAGTCCCATGAACAGAAGGGTCAATGGCTTGTTGTCCAAAATGTAACACAAGCTAGAACATCTGAATAGAAAGTTAATAAATAATGAATTCTCTAATAATACAATTAAAATATCACAAAGCTACCCTTACAAATACTCAGAGAGAAAGATATTGCGATAACATGCTATATTTGAGTGAAAGGCTGAATAACGCATGGAGAATATTGTGAAATAGTTCACTTCAGGCCACTGTTGTTTGCCTGTTGCACCAGTGTGTGTCTGATTATCATAAGCAGAACAAAGTTTAACGTCAGAGCTGTCATGACGAAAAAGGGGTCAGGGGGGGGTATGTGTGTGAAGGTTGTTTATTAACCAAGATATCTGGCTGTATATACAAACATATATGCAGAGTCAACTTACTCTCAGTTCTATCAATCTATAGCAACAGCTAAATCTACATCTTATTGCCAGCTGACTGATTACCTGTTGATTTACTGGCATTATCTTAATCTTAGAAAATCATGAACTTCTAGTGAAATAAAAGTTCAGCAACAAAATGACAGCATGAACTAGAAAGTGAAATATTTCTTTCAAAAAACCACACTACATAATGATTTGAATTGCAGAATGACAAATTGAGTCACAACCCCTGAACGCAGACTGTCCCGAGCAGTCAAGTGTTGATAAACTTCTGTGTTGGGAAAGGAAGAGCAGACAGGGGCTCAGGGCATTAAATACATCTCACATGTCATATGACATTTACGTAGCTGGCTCTACGGTTTCAGCAGAGAAAGTCAAAGGGCAAATAATGGCCCCAGAGTTATAAATAGGAGGTCAAGACTGCTCTCAACTGGAAAGGCCGAGGGCAAATAAAGTTTTGACCTGAGCGCAATGCAAAGGAATGCATTTCACTGCCAACCCAAATCCCCACAGCCCCGTACTGTATTAAGAATATGGAGAGTGGTGACAAATGGCTGCACAGTAACATGCAGACAGAAACAGACTGCAAGTACAAGAACTAAGATACAATCCTTCATTTAAATGTCAAAAGAACATTCATGAAGCATTGATTTGGTTATCAGCAGGTCAAAAGATGTCTGGTTACAACCAGGCTACATTTGGTTGAACACTTCTTTAGATGTCCAAATTACATATAACAATACTACAATACTACAATACTATTTCCATGTGCAGTAACATCATGTTAGGACCAGCTTTGGGCTCCTCCTCAAATATCACACACATGTATTACCATTAAAACATTATTATATATGTCACCTAATTGTCTAAGAAACACTGATTCTCAGCCATCGTTGTAGAAAAGGATACCAACTAGATGTTTGATCCACCATTGTTTCTGTTAGCCAAAAATGTCGCTGTGTTTGAGGAGAGCTGAAAGAAATCCAGGTTTCCGATCGATACAAATCCACTGGTGACTTTCAGGGGAAGGCAATCCGAACAGAGTAAACCTGCCTGATTACAGGGACAAAGTGAAATGGCATCGGTAGAGCATCTAACTGTATTCGTTTTGTATTTCCTGTGGAAACTAAATGTTGGTGTTGGGCATAATCAAGGGTTGCAACCAAAGACATATCAGTGAAGGAATATTTTAATAATAATATTTACATCTACATGACAAATGGGATCAAATGTTAAGTAAAATATATAGAAACACAAGGAAATTAAATATTGGCGAGTTTGTTTTGGCCCATATTACATGACCGTATACAGTGATGTGAAAAAGCAGCTAAAAAGGTTAAAATCATCTTTCATTTAATTATGATTGAAGAGTGTGGTGATGCATGAGCCAAACATTTACAGAATATAAGTATGGTAAATAGCAATCTATATTAAAAACAATTTCAATGGCTACAACAAAATGTATGTTCATGTTACATAATAGTAACAGTACAGCATCACACAATAGTAGACTTATCTAGAAATGTTGTCTGAAAATAATTGACAATAGCCATCATTTAAAGGATGAATTATGAATAAAAATGTGGTATTGGCAATTCAGTCCTTGATCTACGCACTCTATGCATTTAAAGTGTTAATATTTGGAAACAGAATTTTGAAATCCTCTTCATTAAGTGAAGCATGTCAAAAGGCACAACAAAAGCAGTAACAACCATTATCAGCGGCCCTTTATGACTAGAGCGACCATCCTTAGCTGCCATCAATGGTTAACGCCTCGGATGCATCGAGTCACTGAGCTTCTGAAACACCGTCCTCGCTGCTGGTCCTGATCCTCGCTGCTGGTCCTGATCCTCGCTGCTGGTCCTGATCCTCGCTGCTGGTCCTGATCCTCGCTGCTGGTCCTGATACTCGCTGCTGGGCCCGATCAAGCTGCTGGGCCCGATCAAGCTGCTGGTCCCGATCAAGCTGCTGGTCCCGATCAAGCTGCTGGGCCCGATCAAGCTGCTGGGCCCGATCAAGCTGCTGGCTACAAGCAGCCAGAGGGTCTCCGCTCCTGGTGTCTGACATATAAGGCTTTATAAAACTCACAGGTAAGCTTTGAACGTGGGGCTTCTCAAAGTTGAAAGGATCAGGCCGTGTTCTTTCTGGACCTACAATAGACATTTGGTCCGACAACACTTTTCATATTGCCGGTAGATAAAGAACAGTTTCTATTTGTTATGGACCCTATTTGAAACCACTAGTTTATGAGTAATCTATCTGCACACATCACTAGCGTAGTTGAGTGATGGCCGCACAGCTTTACGTGCAGGGTAGTATGGTCTCTACACAGTTGTAGGTCCAATCCTGTCTCTCATTGATGGGCAGAATGTGTTGGCACACCTAGACAGAATACATAGAACACAAGATCTTTGCATTAGTATCCAAAACACCACATAGTAATTTCATTACATGTTATCACCATATCAATTGTAATAAAAGTATTTGCGTATTCAGGATGAACGTTTTCAAAGTCATGATTTGTTCTTGTCATGACGCGGTCACAAGGTTCATTTATTGAAATAATAAAAACCAAGACAGGACTTTCCCTTCGTACCATCTTAGTCCTGGCCGGCACCTCCACAGCGAACACACTCAAGCCTCTGCTGCTGCAGCAGTTCCTGCTCTGCTCATTGTTCACGTGCACAGTCACTTTCTGGTTGGTCTGCAACACAAAGGGTATTGGCTCATCGAAAGCGAGCGAGGGTCAGAATGCAGTACAGATTGTAAAAGCCTGCTGAGGAAAATTTGCAATTCGTGATTATGGGCTATGTAAACAAAATTGACTTGACTAGACTGGTCACTTCACTCATCAGATTTCTGAACACAAAATCACCATGCAGATATTGGCTACAGCATCTAATTAAACAGACATATACTGTAGATATATAATTACTTAAGCACTCTAATGTCTAAAACAGCCTATTTTTATTATTACTAATAAAAATGGATGATTGTGCTTTATCAATATAAAACTATAAATGAACACAGATGACCTTCTGCTAATGTGAGAAAAAAAAAATACATCTCAATGTATCAAACTGATACTATGTTTGGACACAACACAACTGTAGAGTATGTGGGTATTGGATGTGTTTACAAGTACTGCTCCCCACTCATGAATCCTCAAAGTTGCTAATGTAGATGAATTGTAAGGCCATGAGTAAATATAAAACAAAACAAAGGACAAATCGACACTCATGAAGACGAGGTAAACTGCGTACAAATGTAACCATTTCCCTTGTTCAGAAGTTCCTTTGTATCCCCAGGTCATTCTTTCTGAGTAGCTCCTGTTGCTATGAGAAATATATACGATAGCTGCATATCAATTACACACAAACAGCGTCAATGGCCTCTGCAGCGGTACACTGTGGACAGAGTGTCTTAAACAGCCCTGGAAAGTGTTGTTAATATAAACAACTTATTCTTTATACAACATACAAACACTCTGATTCTCTGTGCTTTGAGTAACACTGATTAGAATTTGGTAAATAATCATTATTATTATTTTTTGTCATTCCTTTTAGGTTTTTTCACTTGATAATTAGCACCTTGTAAATTTATGAAATAGCTCATTCACTTACAGTCTTCACTCAGTCTCTCATTCAAGGTTGGACTATCGTCCCCCTAGTGGCCATCAGGACACATGGCAATTTGACAATCACACTGAACCAGAAACATTACTCTTCAGATCATCACTACCGCACAAGGTTTTGTTGTCTACCTTGTTGGCTATGAGGGAGGAGATCCTGTGTTCTCCTCGGTAGGTGTAGATGAAGACGTTATCTTGTCCTCTCAGTGCTTTGGCCCCCGTCCTGGCTGTGATGGACTTCTGGAGAGCCTGGTTCTGAAGCTTGGGCCCTGAGTCCATACTGAGTGGCTGGACGGATGGCTGAGTGCCTTCACAGTGTATATCTATCTGGAATGGACAAGCCTGACAGGGTGGGAGGTAGAGGAGTTTATTAATTAAAATAATTAGTAGGATTCGAGTGGGGTATTAAAGGCCTGGGCGTGTTTCTCTCTGTATGTGTGTGTATTAGTATTTTGGTCATGGAAATCAAGTGAAAGAAACATTTAATTGGGAGTCAATTCAGTAGCTGGTTGTGCAGTGTGGCTTATTGAAGGTTAAAATGTATCTCTTATCAAAAGTCAAATTACGGCTAAGTCATGTCATGCCATTTTAAAACCGATTGAAATATGCGTGATTGCATGTGAGTGTTTTAAGGGAGAGCAGATGTGTAAACTTACATCTACTAGCTCCAGCATTCGGTTGAAGCCCATGGCTTCCAGGGTGACCCACAAGTCTGCAGGGTCTCCATCTTTCTCTGTGGCCTCCATCAGGTTGAGCTCCATGAAGCCCTGCTGTGTCAGCTGGTTCTTCCTCATATCAAAGTTCTCTGCACGCCCCAAACAAAAATGATGAGAGGCATAATGGACCTCTCCCCCTTGCATTATTTATTTATTAAATTATTTTACATAAATGTAACACTGTGTATTAGCGCCATAATGAGAATGAGTACCTTTGCAGACAGCCCAGGCATCTTTGTCACATTTCTCTCCACTGGTCCTCAGCTCAAAGAAATTGTACTCCTCCAGACTGAGCAAACCATTGCCGTCCAGGTCGATCACCTCAAAGATGTCAGACAGCGCCTCCCTGTGGCACAGAGGGAGCAACACAGAGACACGTCATACGGACCGCAATCCATTCATTCACTTGTCCATCTTTCCATTATCGTATCCATCCATTAGACTGCTGTCGTGGCAACAGAGTTAGCAAAGCAGTCCAGACTTAGGGGGCTTCAGATCACCCTCAGTCTTTTTCTATGCTGACATTAGTAATTTATACATTAAAAAACAATCTCAATTGTTGGACATTAGCTTAAAGCTGGTGATATTTGAACAAACTTCACTCTGTGTTGTGATTTTATTCAACTGATAGCACACATACATGGGTACCAATGACTCTCTCTCTCTCTTGCTCTCTCTCTCTATCACACACTCACACACTCACTCACACACACACACACACACACACACACACACACACACACACACACACACACACACACACACACACACACACACACGCTTTGTCCCTTTCCCTCTCTGTCTGTACAGTTCATTTTGGCCGTCGTGTGGCTCCTCCACTTGGCCCTTCTTGCCTGGCTGACTGACATGCTGCTCTTGGCTACACTGAGTGTGTTTACTCAACAATAACTGAGAGCGGGGTGGCTCCACACCAGCCTCTGCTCTCTTTACAGACGATCATAACGACTCATACAGACCTTTTGGTAATGGTTCGTCAGCATTTTGCATCTTTGATTTGAGCAAAAGACTTCTTTTGTGATGTCAGATGGGGCAGAAACACTTAGGTTCATTCAGTTACGTGCTGATGAGACGGATGTTTAGTCATAACTTGGCTTTCTCACTATCAGTCTTGATGTGTCTTTATGGCTCCACGTCGACTCTTTTGCCCACGTGGTACTGTGGTTACGCTGCGAAACCATTGGACCATCAGCTCCACTGAGACTTTTGTATAAACTTATCACTCTGCAGTTATTAATACAACATCATCACATGTATTCTTTTCACAGTTGTGTGCTTCCAAAATGATTCTTGGCAGCTCTATCATTCAAATCCTTCTTTTTCTTTGTTTCTGTCTTTCTTCCTTTTTTCATGCCTCTTATGTACACACAGAAATAATGTAAATAGCACATTTCTTCTGTAGTAACGTGGAAAATGCTTAGAAGACAAACTTCAGTCTGCTTGTGGAATTATTAAACCAGAGATGTTTGGACTGCAGGAAATTTAATTTTACGGGGCATCTAATTATTTGTGTTCAGTTTGAATTACCTGAATCCCGTTGTATGTGTGTGTATAGTGTTGGATTTACTTTTCAGGGCTCAGGACGGATTTGTGGTTCACCCTCTCATTTAGCCATTTGGAAGTTTTTATGTTTGTGGAACATACAGAGAGAAGTGTGTCTGGCCGTTTTTGGTCTTTTATTGCTTTGTAATTACAATCGGTAGCAATAGAAACTATAATCCTGTTGTAGTCTGACTGAGGAATTCTGTCTTTTGAAGATTAATTCATGTAAATGGATTTTAGTTCAAAGCTGTCGGTTTAACAAGTCTACTTTGGTCACCAAATAGATTTGGGGATCTGCTGAAGTAATAACAACATGGTTTTGAATGTATAAGCCTTTTTCCCCTTCATCTTTTTTTGTGTGAAAGATTCAATGTCGAGATGCTTCATGAGCACTTTTTGAACCTACACACTGACCTATCATTTGATCTGATCATAACTGATGAGATTATCAGTACATCAACATATTTTTTCTAATGTACTGTATTAGATGATGTCTTATCAAAAGGGCTGTTTGATGCTTCAGTGATCCAGCTGGTGAATGTCTGTCTTCAGCACTCAGGCCGTCCATCTGTGTGCCGGTTTCCAGACAATAGTTGAGAGTAAGGGGGGGTGTTGCAACAGATCTTGAGTTCATTGTCGCCTTCACAGGAAAAAGATGACGCTCTCATGAAGCTGACTGTATGTTGTGCAACATGTTTGTTCTGCTCCATTGAAAATGATTGGCAGGCTTGTGTTACTGTACATGTGTTTCAACTATGAGGTGTTGTCAGACTATTATGTGGGATTACACACACACACACACACACACACACACACACACACACACACACACACACACACACACACACACACACACACCTGAGCTCTCTGGTGAGGTCGAGTTCTCCCGTGTCAGTCCTGTAGACGAGCTCTACAGGTTTATTAGACGGGCTCTTTTTGCTCCTTTTCTTTAGTTTGCATCCACTAGTGAAGGGAAGCAGGTAATAAGTCCCAGCATGCAATTCTCCTTTCCAAACATATTTCTGTGGGAACAAAGGAGTAGTAGCAGTAAAGTAAGTTAAAACACTGAGTACAATCAAGTTTCAACTTCATAGTTTTAGAAATGCTGCTACCTTTATATCTATATCTCTCAACATAAACAACACCTACTTCTTTGTCTTTTGACTCAGTGAAACCCACTAAAGTTGAGTCCTCTTTGGTTTCACCAGCTGCCATTGAAAAAAGAGCCGTGTCCACTGTCATCCATGAAGAAGGCTTGTCTGAAAAATAACACAAGATAACACAAGATGCCAGGCTTCTGTATAGATTATTAAATAACATGTTGTTCACTTTGTGGACAAAACAAACAAAACCAAAACTTAATTTTTAATACAAAACCACCATATACAAACATGTAGAATTATAGCATGCAATTGCAGATGTATATATATATAGGAGTGACTTTCCACCACCTCCATTCATCAACCATCTGCAATCGCATGCTCTAATTTTATAAACTGAACTGAATAATCTGAAATTTACTGGGAAACAAAAAGCATCTTCACATCGTGTGCATCTACATTGTGTATGCCACTAAAGGCAGTTGTGAAGCCATGGTGCAGGAAGCTGTCCAGCAAGAAATTTAAATATGGAAATTCCAAGTAATGAATCCTAAAGGAGACCGAGGTCCAAATCCAGAATACTTGAGCAAATTGCTGAATTCCTACTAGCTCCCGAGGTGCTGACCCTAATTTTGGACCTCCCTAATCAGAGCAGCAAGCAAAAATATGACCTTATGGCCAATGGGGTAATCACATTTGAACCATTTTTCTGATCTTTGTTTATGTGTAACATAAGACAGTGCCAGTACCGGGTCCGTGGCTGAGGCTGAGCGGTTGGATGGTGAGGTAGACGTTGGTCATCTGGGGAACGTGGAGCTGGTACTGCAGAGAGCTGATACTCCCATCATCCTCCAAGAAGAAACAGCCCTTCATACAACTGTGATGCCACTCCTGGAAAATGGATAATATTTCTGCTTAACGACAGTCCCCGCCGCCTCCATACAAACTGATGTAGTTTGGCTAATAAAGCCGGGAAATGATACTTCACGCTTTATCAAACCGAGATCCAGTTGTTTGCTATTCCAAGCCCTTTGACGCATCATTCAAACAGTATATCATGTTATGTGTAGCCTAATATATTATGTGTGGTCTCTCATTAGATCCTGACACAATCCCAACAAACTGTTTTACTGCTTGACAACAAAATGCATTTATTCATTCAACAGAAAACAAAGCTAATTTGCAGTTTCTATTAAAAGGGGGATTGATCGTGTGACGGGGAAAGTATATTTCGGCATGAAAAAGTGAATTAAGTAGTCCATCAAAACAGTGAGGTTGCTCACTTGATTAACAGAAACTGCCATTGTGATAATTACCACTCCAACCTTCAGGGGGCATATTCATTATTACACAGTTTTGCGTCAGCTCAGCCGCATGTAAACACTTGTTATACTCCTGCTGTTCCAGAGGAGGGCAGAAGTGTCACACTGTGTTTTCTGCGAAAGGCTGAAGTAAATCTCCCTCTCGGACCTGATATGGCAAATTGGAGTCCATTTAACTTTGATAAATACACCCTTTTCAATCTTGGGCCAGTGGCCATTCAGAACTATCAAGAGGCTACTTAGGCAATATTTATGAATCCTTATATTTCTCTCATTTTGCAATACTGTTGTTCCTTTGTCTGACAGCACAACTGAAATGAGGTAATATTTTGAAATTGAACAGGAACATCAAAAACAGGGAAGTTTTTCTTCCACTCATTGGAGACACATTAAATGAAAACACAGTTGGTGTGGATACACAGTAAGAGGACACTGAGGGCTGTGCAAGTCTAGAATAGGCTATATATCCTTTTAGTGGACAAATAAATCATCAAGTTAAACAAAGAAAGTACCATAAAGACGGAGCACGTCACTCATTTAGAGAAAAGCCATTTTCTCAAAGTATTTATCTTGGGCTGTGAGAGGCATAAAAGATCAAACCATAACACTTCAGTGGCTTGTCCGGACAATATGAAATGAGGTAAACTGCCATGGGCACCCATCAACTGCTTAAAGACATCAGAATTAATGCCCCCATAGAGAGAGGGTCAGCCTGCAGACTAATAAAGGCGCTGTCACTAGCTCTGGCCACAGGTCTGATTAACTGCGACACAGAGGGTCGAAGGATACCAAACCAGCCACACACACACACACACACACACACACACACACAAATTTAAACCACAACATTTACCTTATCACTCTAGCCCATTCATAAAAACAAATCCTGAAATTAAAGAATATCCTGTACTTGTTATGTTTGTATTCATGACGACAAATTTGCATCCCACGAGACGCGTGCATGCACACGCACATACACACCACTACAAAAACACAGCCTACCCTCCACCCACCACCTCCCAATTACCACCTCCGGCCCATGGCAATATAGCAGCCAATATAGCGAGCAGAACTTCCCTCAGAGGTAATCTCTGGACACACATTCTTTTACCACGATGATGTCTGGCCCTTTCCAATCGCAACACGGTGCCTGGACCTGAGAGATGGAGCCCAGGGCTGTTATTTCTATTTATTTATTTATTTATTTTTCTTGCTGTAAAGAAAACCAGCCGAGGTTAAGCCAAAAAGTGTGAAAACAAAGAGCGTGGGATCAATACAGTGTATATCTATCCACCCTGGGCTAAATTCTCCCATCATAAAAACAATGGGTCACAGTGACACTGGGAGAGCAGCGGGGCGGTAAAGTCCTTTGTGTCATGGAGTATCACTGGAGCCCACATACAAAGGTTTCCAGGTTTAGCCAGTGATGGGACAAACAATTCATCTTTCACATTCATAACATAGCTAGCATGTTGCGTGTAGAATATAATAAGAATATACGACAATATAATGGATGAGTTATTTCTATACATTACTGTATTAAATAAAATGTACTGTCATCAAAAGCCATTTATAAATATTAGTAGACAGGAGCTAAACTGGGACTAAAAGTTGAGTTATGACTTTACAGCTCTGGCTACATTATTACTTTGTTTAGTTTAAGAAAGTCTTCAAACATGGACTTTCATGGGTGACTGACAAACATGATCTCAGAAATATATTTGGTATCTCAGAACATGTTTCGCTATATTTTTGACATTTAATTTCATAGATTAATGATTAATCAGTTAATATGAAAAATAATTGACAGATGAATTGATAATGAAGATGAGATAAATTGCAGCTCTAGGGTCTTTATGACTATGGGTGGGGGGAGGGGGGGGGGGGTTTACCTGTAACCCTGAAGGCTCTGGTATTTTGCTGGTCTTAGTGCTGCTGGATGTCATCGTGATAGAGCTCGACAGTGACGACCGTCTGCTGCGAGCAGAAGAAGGACGGGAGGATGATCTGCTGTCTGAGACACACACACACACACACACACACACACACACACACACACACACATAAAAACTCACATCGCTAAACGCTAACACAAAAACACACATGTGCTAAAAATCCATCCAAAGTTATGATAAATAAATCAAGTTGCTGCAACAGAACAGAACGCTCAACTGACTGACGGATTAAGTACGGCCCTCCTCTCTCCGAACAGTAAACACACTTTGGAGAGAGAGAGATGAGGTGCACAACATAATTGACACTGTAATCCGTCTTCACAGAAGTCCGTTCCCAAGTTCAAGCGAAGATGGTTACTTTGCATTTGGGTTCCGAGAAAGTGTGATCTCCAGCTCAACTACCTTTTAATTAATTATTGAGGCCTTTTAAATCACAAATGGCATAACAGCACCCTCTCAAATCCATTATCTTCCACAACTTTTTCCCTTTAACTCTAATTGAAGCCAGAAAATATCAATTCACTAATGAGGGGCCTGATTGTTTCCAAGCCCGGGAAACCCAGAAGCGAAGTAATGTGATAGGCTTACAAGCAAATTACCGTGGCAGATTTGTGATGGATCTATTTTATATTGATGGCAGTATTTTAATCTAGAGGATCAAATTGTAGCTGTTGTGTGAATGTGGACAAAGATGCACTGAAACATGGCCAAACAAAAGCTTCAGTGTGAGTTTATAACCAGTATTGTTTAAGCACTAGTGGTGGAAAACTGCAAGAATTGAACTAAACAGACCAATTATCAGAGAAACAGTCAGACCGATTGATGAACTGTCATGGGGCTTGCCAAAACATGTTAGACACACAACAACTGATGCCTGATAATTGGTCTGTATCTCATCAATTATTTGTGCGACAATTAGCCAAAATGACCCATCTCCCATACAGTTAACACATATTTCTCAGTGTAGCACTGGTACATACTGACAAATTTAGGAGCAAATGAGCAGTCAAAACTGTTTTTGAGCTCCAAGAATAACCGATTCAGCATGTGTGCGATCACGTTGCATCTGGTGTTGGAGCCTTGTTAAAATGTAGCAGGTATAAATCAATACGAGGGCGAGGCACAATAATGTGATAATCCCGACAACTATGTGGGAGCTCATTTGTTTTTGCAGTGGTGGTCGACTGGGCCCTCCTCTCGACCACCGTCTAATCCCTCATCATCTCCCCAGTGAGAAGTGGTGGAATCCTCCAAATCAATAACATGAACATGGACTGACCACCTAAATCAACCCCATCTATCTTCCCACTGAGGGCCTGTCCCTGGCTCGCTCATCCAGGATCTCTGTTCTTCTCTTTCCTCGGAATGCTGGTTCTAAAGTGCAAAAAGTGGATTTTTACATCCACCTTGAACCCGGCTGAAGGTGGTGTCTTTTTGTGCAGAAACACTCTGTTGATCCGTCGCCTACGGTTGCGGAAAGGCCGAAGCTGGACATGATGCCAGTACTTGTTTGTTTAAGCAATGAAAACATATTTTTTGGCAAGAGCGCCAACTCCAAAGCCATAGTTGAAAAGCAACATTTTTCATCAGCGTAGATGGAGCTTTTGTCAATCTCTTAATGGCAGAAGTGATTACCCAAATCACAACGCTTTACAGTCTCCTCCCTCCAAACAAGCTGCCCTAATTGTGTGGCTATTATGATGAATGGACTGTCCTAATGAGGTGATTTGTCACAGGGGGAGTGAAAAATCGATCAATAACAGAGCTATTATTTATTCATCAAAAGTAATCGGCGAGGCGTATTGGGGCAAGCAGTGTGTACGGGTGTGCAACGATAAATTGGAATCTGAAGTATACATGATGCGCAGTCGGCAATGGACGCTACTTTGTACCTGTAGATTGTGTCGCGCAAATTGCCATTAAGTTCTGGAGTCATACGCGAATAAGATATTAGCATTTAAAATAGTAAAAAATAAAGACTGCTCAATATATTTTCACCATAGCTGGACACTGAGTAGAGTATGGTGGCTGGCGATGCAGACAGTACAGTGCAGAATTCTGGGACAGAGTAACTATGAGAAGTCATTGAAGGTTATAATCTTTTTTGTTTTTGTTCTTTCCTGTGGCCCTGAAGCTTTTTCTTTTTAATATTTGTTACTCATATTTAGATCTGGATGGGGATTCTATAAGATATAGCCAGAAGTTAGATTGTGTTTTGTGTGTGAAGAAGAGTACTTTTGAGGGAGAAATGACAGAGAAAAAGGTAAAAAAAAACCTTCCCTGTGAAATCACTCTTCATGTCTTTAACTTTCAATAAAAAATGTATCGCAAAAAAAATCCCATACAGTTCCTACTTGACTGCTAAAATTCAGGCAGTCACTTTTAAGTTAGATTATTCTATCACTACATGTTTTACCTTTCTTGAGTGTGGTGTCTGATTCTGCCCGGGGTGTTTCTGGAGGTTGAGGGAGAGTCGCTGCCGCTTGTGCTGCTGCTGCTGCTGCTGCTGCTGCTGCTGCTGCTGACACTGAGCTCTTTGGAGGGCTGTATGACCGACTGCCAAAGTTCTGTCGCTTCAGCTTGGCATTTGCCTCGAGCCTCTCCAAAGCAGCCATCTGACACTGCTCTACTGTAGACACAAGCAATCTGCAGAACTGACAGCAAGAGGAAACCAGCAGTGAGAGCATGATACATGAGGATGTTGTGAGGCAAGAGAGAGGGTCAGAGATGCTGACATCTTGGATGGAGGTAAACATATGACACCAAATGAAGACAATATTGGAGCAAATCATAGGAGGTCATAGGGTTGTTTGCTTTTGCACTATTGAATTGTTTGTGCCACTTCACATCGCTGATTCTTCTGTATTTTATGTGAATTCAATTCAACCCTAAGGAAAAACATTTTGAACAAATGAGACTTAAGAAATGGTATTTTATTCTTTAATGTGGTTTATGGTTAAGTTGGTTTATGTGGTTTGAACTGGTTAAGAACCATCTCTATTATTTGCAGCAAGTAGTAACAATAAGGGTGGAAGTTCCAAATGTTTTGGCTGCTTAGGATTATAGCCTTTGTTCTGAGACTACGCTGTGCATTGATTATCTTAAACTGATCAATCAGATGAGACATTTAAATAACCGAGGCACAAAGAAGGGATAAATGTATTTAAAATACACGTTTTCATTGGCTTGGGCACATAAGTTAACCTGACAAGTGTAGGTCATACAGCAAAGTGATGATAGCATCAGAGGTCACTTCATACTTATCTAAACTTACTTCTGCGTAGTCCAGTTTTCCGTCTTTGTTGACGTCAGCCAATGACATAATAGCATTCACCTCTTCAGCGGTCATTTTCTCTCCTCTCTAAAAGATCCAACATATTTTCTTTAGTAGTAAAACACCACAACAATAAAAAAGACTATTTCATTTGAGCATGAGCTGGTCAGTGGTTTTGATCAGTTTATGTTGAGGTAGTCTCCATCTGTAATACAACATTAGTGGGTCCCCTGTGGAGCCTCCTGTGGCTCAGAATTTACAGCGTCACTCTATTTAATCAAAATTAACAAGTTTAACCAAAACCTACTCATACATCTTAAAAATAAGCAGACAATTTGTTACAGACCTCTCATATACAAGCTGTGTTAGGCTACTCACAGTGGTAAGGGCCTTCTCCAGTTCACTGTGTGAGACGAAGCCATCGCTGTTCAAATCCATCTTTTTGAAGGCTCTCATTAGCTCAGTTTCCTCAGTTTTCTTCTCATTTTTAAGAATCTCACAGAAGTCATCAAAGTTCAGTTTGGATGTTCTCGGGGTCCAGTATTTATTTAGAGTTGCATGGGCAGGATTTCTACCAGCCTGCTGTAGAGCTTAAGAGGATAAATGAGAAAGAACATTGAAACTACAGGTAGCAATGGTGGATGACAACCAACAACTGGAGCACAAGGACCTTTTCTGTGCTTAGGGTTTTTCACCCCTTTTAAATGGCATGTACATTATTGAAAAATTTAAAATCCCCCACAATGAGTTGCTTTTCTTATTAGAAAATGTAACCCATCAACATGCACTTCATCACTCTTCATCACAACTATAGAGGATAATAGTTTAAAGAGGAAATACACCCTAGAAAATTGACATTGTCCTCTTCCAAAAAACCTTTTGAACATGTCAGTAATTTTTTTGTCTTTCCGAGCTGGACATTTGAGCATCAATAGGAGATGTCATCAGCTGATACCTCATGTAGAATGGTCCTGAACCAGTGTCCAGCTGTGGGTTTATAACAGTTTCTGGAAAATTGCATCCAGTAACATCTTCATAACTCCTAGTGTCCGAGGAGTCATTATACACAGATATTGGTTTCCAGATGACATCATTATCTCTCCAACATGTTAGCCATATATGTTATAGAGAAAAACACGAGGATGAAATCTATCGAATATGGAGTTTTCTTGGCATAACAGTTGTATAACAAGCAAGCTACATTTTGTTTTATTAACGTCAGTAAGCTAGCTAATAGTTTAAACTTAGCTTACCACGACATAGCTGCTGTTTCGAACCAATGTTTGTCAAACTCGATTTGAACACGGCCAGGTACGCGGCTCTGCACTGCACGTAGAAAGCCTCCTCTTCATCAGAAGGACGAGGCGACTCTTGAAAAGACATCTCTGGAGCGAGGGCTCGACCTGGTTACCGTCAGCTAGTTAGTTAACAGCGAGCTAATTCAGTTTATACAACCAGGCGACGGCCAGATGATGGCGGCTAGCTGATATTATTTTACTGTCACTCCGTAACAATCGTCTGAAAGCATGCAAGATGCATTTTATTGAACCAGCTTCGTGTCAGCAGAGACATTCACCGAACGCCGTTGCTACCTTACGTCTGTTGCTAGGTAAACAAAAACTCATCAGTGTTCACCAAAAGCGCCACGGAAAGAAACAACGTCCATCCTTCCCGTTCCTGCTAAAATAAATATAATGCCGTTTTAGACCATTTGAGGTTATTAAATCAATAAACGCAGTCTTTAGATTATATATAAGGTTTTATTTTTGACTCAGACAGTTTGTTTCGTGGTTCGAGTTGTCTTCGCGTTACTGCGACGTGCGGAACTATATATAGGAGCGTGTGTGTTTTACTCGAACTGTTTGAGTGTAGCAAAGGCGCCAGATTCATAACTTTGTGACAAAATAACTTCTGCTAAAACAACCGTAAAATGACCCCAGTGTCTTTTTTTAATCTGTTATACTGTCGCACAAGTTGTATGGTAACAAATAAGACTTTCTGCGTGACACCAATAGAGGCTTACCTGACAAAGACTTACATCATAGTATATAATAATCAATACACAGTATTAACTTTGACGTTTTAGTTTAGTTTGTCTGGCTTCAATAACGCAGTTATACTTTATGTTTTTACATATTAGTAAAATGAGCGTCATGTATTATCATGAAAGTATGTAAGAGAAACAAAATGGGCATTTGCTGCATGATGTTGATTGTTGCTGCTGCAGGTTCACATACAACATTCCTTGACTTTGGTATTGTAATTTTATGATAGATTAGGTCCTTTTATGACCTAATTTTATTGTCACTGCAATACTACTAAAGTACAGTTCAGATTCAGATTCAAATAACCAAGAATGACTTAGGTTCATATGAAATAACACAATTCATTGACACCTACCTATTTTTTTAACAGAGTGGAGAAATTAACCATCTGTGAATATATTTGACTTGACCACTGGCAATGTAATCAATTTACGTATCACGTGTATAGCTAACATACTGCTTTCTCATTTCTGTGTAAAATAGTATTTAGTTCAAAGTGAAACCTTTAGGCGTTCTTTATTTAAAAGGTTAGTTGCCGCAGCGTGTTTCAATCAAATTGTGTCTTCTCGCTTTTCCAAAATACCAGAGTCTGCATGAAACTAAACACCTTCCACTGAAACTGTAAGTTCTCAAGCAGGTGTGTTGACAATGTCATCGCAGGTCCCTGGAGACATACCAGTGTACCATGTACCAGAGGATGTCCCATGTTCATGCCAGTGAAAACTTGTGCGAAGAACAGTACTGACAAATTGGTCATTGTGAGGGCTATGGCTCATGAAAAATGATAAATAGTCTATTCAGTCTGTTCATACCTGTATATCTTAACTGATTGCAGACACACTCAAGCATGCTACACATCTCAAACTCTAAACGTGGTTCTGTGTGCTTTCATTTAACAGCTTGTGTTTGTTCTCAATTACTGTTTTCTGCATAAATTATTATTTAAAAAAAAAGATTTTACTTAACATATTAGATTTGATCGTCCTGTGGTTTTCCTCTCAAGAACTTTTGCTGTGAAGATGATTGTATTGCCGCTGCCAGACAAACTACCTCAATCCACAAGCTCCATGCTCTGTCCACCTTTGGAAATGGGAATATTCTGCAACTGCATTTTAGATTATAGAGCTGGGGTTGTTGTCCTTCCCGAAAAGGACATTCTTTAGGACTATTTGAACAATTACTTTTAATTTAAGCCATGAATAAATAATAATACTGTCCCCATCTAAGTCCACTAAGCAACAGCAACTTGTATATCTGCCAGTGTACTGTAGATTGTGTTATTAAGCATGTGCTGCTTCATCAATAGGCAAACTCAAAGTCACAACAAATGAAGAAAAGGTCCCACGGAAAGAGTTGTAAAAGTGAGTACTCAAGTTACAGCTTTTGTAGTTCCCATATGTCAGAACATTATTTCATCAATGAGTTATATTGTAGGCTGCAAACAATATTTATTTTTTTTACCGCTAACTGTCAATGCACTGAGATACAAAGTAGAGCACAGAGTTAAAGGGTTACAGAGAACTCCTTTTTACGAGTTGCTATATTTCAAGTGCCACACTTTCCTGATGGTCATAGTGACATATCAGAATTTAATGACAGGAGACACGGAATGACGGAGATCCATCACTGGCCAAATTATCAGTGATTTACATAGCACTAAAAATAGTTGTATAAGAGTCACTTAACACAAGAACCATTTCCTTAGTCAAGGCAGACAGTTGGTGTCTGGCCCATCCATCAAGACAAGCATTAGTTTTTAATTTTATAGTGCTGTCACTAATAAGTTACATGAGCTCGATTTACAGTACATTCATAACACTCACTTGGTTATGTCATATTAGGGTCATTTGGGGAAAAGCAGTGTTGTAATTTATTGTACATTTTGAAATAAGTTTAATTGGCATTTTGAGATGAAAAGTGGAACCCCAAACAGCCAGAATAAAAACAGATATACTTCTACATCAATAAAATACAAGAATACAATAAAGCACAACAAAAAAGGAGAAACATAAATAAATGAATTAATAAGATTACTAAAAAATGACAGGGTTTATAACAGGGTTAGCTGAACAGTGATTTAGTTATAGATAGTTGTTCAGATCATTACCCCTATGAAATTCAAGTAGCCCAAATTCAGGATAGACATGAAATGTTTTTTTATTGTATTGTAAGTCCTGGGTTGCAGCTTGTGGTTTTCCATCCCTCCTTTAGGCTCATTCAGGCTCCAGCCGATGTTGGTAATTGTCTGTAGTCTTTTTAGAGATACGTTTTAGTTTTTAATATTACAGCCAATTATTTAGTCAATAGATCACACTGTCAGAATTATAATACAAATAATTATGACTCATTATGTGACGACACTCTCTTCTGCTTTCACCAGATTGTACTCCCTGCGATCTAAACTGGAGCAGTCAGTGGATGCATTCATCAAGGCCAGGAAAGAGCTGGAGGAAATATTCATGAGTAAGACTTTTTCTTTGGTCTTAAATCTTTTCAATAGGCGGAAATGTCTTTGTCTCCATCATATCTTCAGATTGAGAAATGATGGTTTTTATTACATACTGAATATTCACTTCTGACATGGCTTTTCCTTTCAGAATACAGCTGTGGTTTTTTTAATTTTCTCATTCATTTCCAGCTATCCTTTTCCTTTTCCCACCATCTCCTGTGCGATGCGAGGGGGTTGTGTGGTTTTCCTTTCATCCCATTGAGCCTGTATTTTTAATTAGTCAGCAGATGGCAGCAGTGAACAAGGACGCTTCTTCACCGGATCGTCTACTGACTTGAAGACTGAGCTGAAGAGACACAGAGAGCGGAGAGAGTACAATGTTGAATATGACTGTTATGAAGTCAGTCAGAAAAACTGAGCTTGAATGGGTTATTTTTTCACTCACTCAACTGGATGTAAAGCTGCATGAAACTAGTTATGATTTATGTTTATTGTTTGATTTTTATGCATCAAATAGAAAGCACAAATTTTGCGTCAGGCCCTCTATTTGTTCCCACTTTTAAAATGTTTGTTTTGGCAATTGTGTCTTTTCAGCACCCAGATTAGAGTCATCTTTGAAAGAAGATAAACACCCCGAGCATCACAGTCAAGGTAATTTATCTGGTAATAAACCTAACAGTGTTAGAGTAAACAATCTTTTATTGTTTAATATTGATGTGCTATTACACTTCTGCATCATCAAGGTAAACACGCCTACTTCACATTACTGGAATTTTATCACACTGTTCACCGAGAGGCTTTACGGCCGCATGCTAAGTAGAGCTGAGGGTTGATCAATATCACACGATTTACTGAAGATTGACGCTGACACACGTGTTTGATCAAACTGATGCAAAATTCCTACACTCATCTGCAAATGTCAAATTAATTTTGATCTGTTGGACGAGTTGAATGGTTTAAAAGTTGGAGAGCTTTATAGCGTATTCCCCCTGAAGTTATGTGCAGTGTAAAAGGCCTGTATCCCGACGTTTGCTTGTATCAAGACTGTTTTTATTCACATTATCTTTCAATGACATCCTTCAAAAATGGATTTTTGTAGACCGTTGTGATTGTGACCTTATCTTTAGGTCTTTAAAGAGCTCTGCGAAAACATTTTGGTCCCAATTGTTTGGTTGATTTCAAGATGAGCAGGAAAACAAATGTAGTCACGAGGCTGTTTCATTCCCAGGGACATCCCCATCCGCTAAACCCTCACTGTTTGATTTTATTCCCCCTGCATCTTCTTCGCTATTTAACATTAACAGCATCAATGAATGCTTGTTTCTTGTTCAGACAATCGTGTGCTCTGCGACCTTTGCAGAAAAACAACATTTTGTTATGGTTACACAAACAAGTCAATGAGTGGATTTTCTACGGATAGAATTAATTTGATTATTTTAGGCACATATTATGCCTGCAGCAGAGCAATTCTTGTGATCCAATCATACAATGGTGACTTGTGGAAAATGAATAGGGGCTATTGTCAGGAGGCGAGCTTGTTTTCCGATAAGGTTGTCAGAAATTATTTTAATTAGTTCCAGTAAGGGAGCTGAACATACATGATGCATTGTGGATCCACACCCCAGGAATGTCACATTTTTGTCACATGGTGGATCCGTGAAATTTATCAGTTTTGCATCAGTCTCCTTCCAACAACAGACTTCACAATGTCAGGGCAGATAGATGTGGGAGAGAATTGGCCCTCTATGTGCATTGAGACACACATTTTAAGTAAACAAACTGTTATTCAAAGCTGCTGAAGAGTTCTGGCCTATATCCTCTGGGAGCGTGAAATCCAGACAGATGATGTTGATGGTATCTTGAAGCATGATCCTGCTCTAGTGTAAAATGTTTGTTTAGATTCACTGCTATGGCCTTTGGGCTTTGGGTCCATGTGCTGAATACAAGGGAGGGATGTGTAAGGGGCTCTTTGGAAAGTGCTTTCTGAGGACAGAGGAATATTATTATTAGCTGGTTGTTCTCTTATCTTGACATCGATGGAATCCATATACTTGCATGCATTTTATGTTGGAGCACAATTCTATCTATCACCCTGAAGTCTTTACAGAGCTACATCGAAGCATGTTTTAGAGACTGCAATATGACTTCAACTGACCATTCCCTGACCCATGCTGATACGGCATTGGCTTGGGTCACGGTATTTAAAAAGATGTGGAGACTACACTGGTTTGCAGTCTCCCTTCAAATTAAGACCACAATTAAAATCTTTATTATAAAAAAAAAAAAAAGATGTTGCTGTGGGACATCTGGATTGATGAGGCAAACGTGCAGACATTCGTGGCACGTGACTATGGCAAATATACAGACTATTCATAATAGTATAACGGTGAATGATAAAACACGGTGTAACGGTAGCACAAGATGAGAAGAGTCATTAGGTCATCAAACTGACTCCGTAGTGTCAGTTACACGGCAACATCTGTCTAAAGATTGCAAACAGGCTACTGGTCATACCAGACCGCATGAGGCTGTGGCAGTAAAGCCCATGTGTGTAGTGAGTGTGTGTTTTATTACAGTGGGAAACATGTGTTATTTCATCTTTCATTACATGGTCTTACCTTAAACACTGCACATTTTGGATCCTTATATATTGTCTGAACTCAGTAGTGGTAAAAACAAATGTTCCATGGCAGCCATTGCACAGCAGGAAGAGTCTTTTCTGCATGTTCAGACTCCGTGCGCCAGGCTCTCCCCTCTCTTAGGTGCCAAGCCCCCCCCCCTCCCCCCAGCACATCCACCCTGTGCCGAGGCAGCTGAGTAAATCCACGAGGACATTTAAACCTTGAAGGTCAATCCACCAATCCTGCTTCCCTTTCTATGTCTTTCTTCCCTGCCACTCGCCCCCCCGCCCCCCCTCTTTCCTGCCTTGTCATCCCCTTTTCCGTCTTACGCTGTGATACAGTAGTTTAAACTAGCCTTCTTCTTCCCTCAGAGTGAGAGCGCAGTGGTAAGAAGCGCTTACGACCGTCCTTTAAGGTTAACAAAAGTTTCAGTAAGCATTCTAAAGAAGTCACTCCTGGTGAGCAATCAGGCTTGGGGCGAGCATAAATCCTCCGGGTATAGTCGCCGCATTACAAATACCCGCAGCGCCTGTATGTGCTGATAACTACAAAATTGAAAAAGAAAGGCCCTAATAATTCTGAGGCAAGTTTCCCTCAGCAGTGGATATTGATTATTTGTGTGTGGTGAGAGATTTGGAAAATTCAATTAAAGGAGTTGTGCAAAGGATTCATAAATTCAGCCCCTCCAACCCGTTTCGAGACATGGTTATGTTCTGAATCAATGCTGCACTTCACAATATATTTTCTTAGGAACATAAAAATAAATAACATTTAAACAGTTCTGCTTACTGCAGAAACAAATTTTATTTTCTCCAAAGCTTTTTAGTAACAGTCAAGTCCTGACTTGTGCACATCTTCAGGGTGCTAACATATTTTTATTGCAGTTTTCCCATAAGAAAATCCAATATAATATGAATTTTGATATGACAAAATGAGGAGAAAGGGGGCGGCTCAGCAGTGTAAAAATTGATCAGGCCACAGATCGGGCCACGTTGGGGAAGATTTGTATGTCGGCAGTAATGGGCTGTATTAAAAAGAAGATTCCTTAAGAAGTCATAAAAGTGATGGGGCTGTGTCGCAGGTTGTGGGCCACCGGCCCAGGCAGCTCCCAGACTCCGGCACATCAATCCTAGCAGGCCTCACGGACAGATGCCACCTACCCACCGGGAGTTTTATGCTTTCTGATTGAACACACGGTTACAATTAAAGGGGGGAGTTGTATATTAGACCTTTTTGGTCCAAGTGAAGCCGCTGGCCTTCGATCGACAACGTGGGTTGCAGAGTATGCAATCTGTCCAGCCATGATTTTTGATTTAGTGAATGTCATTGCATTTTATCTTTGGGTGCAAAAAATATACTTCCATGTTTCTTTGAAATATTAACATAGCAAGCAAATGAGTGGTTTGTTTCATAACCAAATATAACTGAGGGTTGAATGAAAACACTGATCAGCATTATCAAAGGATAAGATTTTAAAATTGTCAGTGACTTTACGTGAAGTGACTGTATTTGTCAAGACTATTTGTTTCCCCAGTTGCTTTTCTGCAAATAGATAATTTCAAAAAAGAAATGCCAGCTATTTAATAAACACCTTGTCTTATCTATCAATGTTTGACTTTAGATTCCAGCGTTTCTCCTTTTAGGAATTGTGAAGATGGGTACCTCCTATGAGTTTCTGAAATCCATTATGGGCTGAGTTACAATAACCTTCAACTCTAAGTTTTAAAAATGTAAAATGAATTACAAATTTTAATTTAAAGACTGACAGAAATCAATTTCCGTACATCTTGGTATGTAAAAATATGCCTCCTGTTTACTCTCATCTTTATGAACGTTCAGTCTTGACTGACTGTGGTGTGTGTGTGTGTGTGTGTGTGTGTGTGTGTGTGTGTGTGTGTGTGTGTGTGTGTGTGTGTGTGTGTGTGTGCGTGTGTGTGTGTAATATCACTGACTGCCAGTGGGGTTACAATCATGTTTTCCTCTCTCATATTCCCCAGGTTTTTGTTAGCGAGGCATTTCGGCTGTTGACAGCTAATGGAATTGCTCTTCACCTCTTGTGCGTATGATCCCGCGGAGATAAGGCAGGAAATGAATGTGGAATCTGTGCTGTCAGTCGCGAGGCTGAGATGTCTTGGAAGCCGTCATTCATCTGCGAGAGAAGTGTCTGAAACGGTGGGAGCGAATCCTCCGACATGCTAGACCCTGTCTACCCAGCGGAGCCTCAGCATGGCAGCTGACAAATGTTGATTCTACATTAACCACAATGCTGCAACGCTGTGCAAATAATGTTCTTTCAGATGGCAACCCTCATCCCCTTTATGGCTAAAACTATGCAATCCTTCCCACCTGTGCAGTTTAACACCTTTGAAAAGTAAAGGTGAGGAGGGGAGGGGAAGGGGGAGGGGGGTGTGTGGGGGGTGGGGGGGACTGTCTTGTACAAGACAGTAGTCTCTTTATTTGGCAGTGCCTGGGAAGGCCGAGGCCTCTCACTGCCCGTGTCAACCTAAGCAACAGCTGGTGTTCACAGCAACATTTCCTATTTCTGCACAAGGTGGATCGTGTAACTCTCACTTTATCACCCTTAGAGGCCACGTGAAGGACAAAGCCAGCACGCTCATAAACAAAACTAATGTTTTGATACTGGCCCCTCAGGAGATTGATAGAAAGAGCCGTGCTGCGTTTAATGCCCCCTCGCCTCCACTGATGCATCACAAAGAATCTCTTACCGATGCAGTTTCCTCTATAGGTTGGCTCATCTTCTTACTTCTAGTAATGTGTATTAGTAATCTGGGGTCCCTTAAGGAGATTTTCTTCATCCCCCATTAGCACAAAGTTTTAGCTATGAGGGTACAGTCACTACTCCCCTGTGCCTGACTCTTGTCTCAGCGTTAGTCTAACAGGAACTGGTGACATGCATCCTCCTCAGGCAGAGACGAGGTGGTGACGGGAGACTTACTTTCACTGTGACTTGACAATGAAAAAGATGAACTGGATATTTTATCAGGCTGAAATTGCTGAATGAGACACTTTTATATATGAGTTTCCAATTGCAAACCCAATCTGTCACATAGCAGTTACAACATAGCAGTGGATACGCAGCCGGACAAGGCAGCTTGCTTCAATGAGTGTTATGTTTTGTAGCTTTAATAATACTGTTCTGTGGCAGAGGGTGTGTTGTCACATACTGCAGCCTATTCCCTTTGAGTATCTGGTTTATAAATGGGTCTTTATGTATGATATATATTCAAATGCTAGTAAAAAATAATTTTCATTAGCAATTCATCTTTAATTATTAATTTCAGAATTGTGAAAAATAACTGATAAGTTGCCATTTCTGTCCAAGAAACAGACAATTCCCAAATATATTGACATTACAGTGACATAAATTCACAAAGAGGCAGAAAATCATCAGATTTGAGAAGCTTTTGCTTAAATTGATGACCCAAACTGTTGTTAATATCTGCAGCTTTTGATCGTATCAAATGATCTTCCTCGGCAGATGAGTTGCTCAGTTGTCATTGAAATGTAATTTTATTTTTGCCGATTATTCAACTAATTATTATTGCACTATTTAATCTGAATAACGTAGAACAGAAATGATTGTTTTGAATGTATCGATTTGATTTACACCAGCTGTGTTAGTCGTTTACCTGTATTATACTACTAACTTAGTACTAATAATATTGATTTTCCTTTCCCTTTTTCCGCACATCTTTCGAAATTATCTGGCTTGACTGAAACACATGTAATATAAGGGCAGACCAACGCCTTTGCACCACCTCTAATCGGCCTCTTGTGTTCATGTCCTATTGTAGTAACAGTTAACTCAGATCTTGGGCTCCCATTTGTCCCTTTGTCTCATTATTGGCTACCGGCCTGGAGCCTCAGATGCACAGGCAACCCTCACTGACCTGATAACATTTATAGTTGTAATGGATTTTTTTATGCCTGTCATTAACTCGCTCAGAGATTGGAGAAAGAAATTGCTTGTACCTTTTTTTTCTGTGGTATTTCAACTTTATAGCATTATGTTCAGATATGTCACCTTCCATCATCTCTTTTTAAGGCCTGTCCTGTCGCTGGTTTTGTTTTAAATGAACAGGTCTTTTGTGCAGGGCCCTTGTAGTATCTAGGACTTGTAATGAATATTTAATGATGTTGAGTAAAAGCTTAGAAAGATATAATTTCTGTCCAATTATTGGCTCTGTCTCTGCCAGACTGTTAGGGGTGATTTAGCGGACTACTTGGTAAATGTAGACAGTTTATATGAAGCTGCTCAAAATTAAATCATTTTAACAATGTGGTAATAAAACTGGTGTTCCCTTTAAAGTCATTGAGGAATTTTATTTATTTTCACAAAAAAACGAGGATTGTACAAAAGAACTCCAATGCTGGATAAAAAAAATATACAGTAGAAAACCGTAAAAAAAATGTTCACATGAATTATGATCAACAGTCACCGCTAGACCTGGGACCAGTCCCATCTAGTATGCGTTTTAATAACACAACACCAAGAGTAGTTACCGAGGGTGGACAAAATAACAGGAACACCCTAGAATATCATTAAGTCTAGCACAACCACAAAATTAAATCAACGCCTCTCCCCGTGGTCTTAACCATAACTAAACCTTTCAACAGGTGTTCTTATTATTGTGGCCACCCCCTGTAGCTTTAGCATACAGACAGAGAGCTATCTAAGGTCATATGTGAAGGCTGCACACTGCTTGTCTATTTGTACTTGTTTGATTAGCCAGCAATAGTGTGGTTTGAAGAGTTAAGTATCAATGGTCCAACCAAAAATTCCAATTGAGATTTGGTAAAAGAAGGGACTGATTTCATGAATTTATTTGGTCCATACTGGAGAAATATCTCTGTTTCTTTTTTTTTTTTTTTTCATGTCCTCGCAGTTGCGAATTTTGTACAATAATGATTTTTTTCGGGCCACAATATCCCTTTAAGAAGCATTTGTGTAGGGCTGTATATAATGATTATTTACCTTAGCGATTAATCTGCAGATTATCTTGTCGGCTAATCATTTGGTCAATAAAAATATGTATGTCACAAAGTGATGTCAAAAAATCTCTTGTTTTGAGCAACAGCTTAAAACCGAAGATGTTCAGTTTACTATGATCCAGGAAGAGTAAACCGATAATTCTCAGAACCATCAAACATCTGTTGTTTTTTCTTGAACATTGACTTAAATTATTGATTGTTGCCAATTCATTTTCTTTTCTTTTTTGATGGCACGAGTGAAAGCCTTTATGCACATTAAGAGCAGACGTAACCCCCGGTGTAACACTGGCTTCCCTGAAGCAATACGAGCTGATGAAAACAAAAATGTGCTGGGCACAGCACTGCCATTGGCTCCATCAGTTGGTCTTCTTCTGGCTCTTTCTGCTAGGTGGCTCGCTGAACTGGACAATATTGAAATATATAAATGTTCCCAAGAAGTGCACGAAAGCAGTCGAAGACACCAACACAGGAAACAAGTCAGGTAGATGCAGTGGAGGAACCAGAGTGACAGTCGCGATGCTCACACCAGCCATGGCTGTGACGCTGATGTAGAACTGTAACACAGACGGACACGGTGGTTATCAACTCATTCAAATGAGAACATGGACACAAGATCAGACAGTAGGAGTTCATAATGAAACACTAAAAGACTTCACAAACCCGGACTGAGGGGAAATAGCTGTGGTCAGGTGCTGCTTTAGAGAGACTAAACGTTAGCTTGACAAAAAGATGTCGGTTGTCGGGGGGGGGGAGATGGTTCAGTTGTCATGATGTGACCTAAATATGGCACCTCGGTCACAGGGACAACAAGAGGTCGTATATGCGCGGGAGATCGTAACCCGCGTCTGTCAAGCATGCCATCTCCATGACAACTGAGTAAACTCTATCCGCTGATGAATACCATGAGATGAGGTTGAAAGCTTTAAAAATGCAAGTGGACCGAACTATGTTAAAAAGATCAAGAAAGACCTTTATTGCTCAATAGCAATTAGCTTTTTTGTTACAATACAGTATGAAGATGTTGATTCTGTAGTGGTACGTAACTTTATTTTTTTGGTAAGATTCATTTATTGCAATTGTTCTTAAAACCATCCAAGTTACTCTGCATGATTATTGAGCCCTCACCAACAAGAGACCAATTTTACACATCCAGATCAGCATACTTGTCATGGCGAGTAAAAACCAGAGGGTAATACCTGAAGTGGCTGTGGTAGGAGCTTTCTATAGTTTGAAGCTTTGGCTTGGAGACCAAATATTCTAACAGAAACCCTGTATTGCAAATTGAGCTGTGGATTTTTAAAAAAGATGTGGAGGTGCAGGGAGGGTCTAATAAAAGTTGCATTATGTCAAGCAAAGGATCCAGCATTCTTTGAGTTTCACCTTTTCCAGGGACTAACATTTAGGATATCTCAGCCTCTGTAAATTACAGAGATTCCCCTTTAACATAGACAACTCTTCGCAGGATCGCTTATTTTGTGATGACTGAATTGATATTCCAAACCAGAAACTGCTCCTCATAAAAACAATGAAAGGACCGGTCACCTGAGGCCAAGAACAAACTGTTAGCTTTCCCCTAAATTTTAAGTGTAACTATGATATCACACCAGTGAATTAATTAATTTGACAGAGCTCTCAAATGACATTGCATATTTATCACTGGATGACTTACAGCAAATTGGACATTTGAGAGTTGCTATAAAGTATCACACTGCAGAATAGCAGATTTGAATGAAGGCCTACAAAACTACTTTTTGCCTCTTTACTCTTTACAGAGTTGCAAACAGAACTGCTGGTGAGAGTGAGTTCATTCATGTGTCTATTTGGGCTTTATGAGCCAGAGATAAGTCGGCGAGTAAGATACAGGAAACACCTCAGGCCCACACCCGCCCTGCCACCCCAAACCCATGAAACCTTATCGCCAACATCGGGGCCCCGCTATTTACGCTGCTTGTGTAAATAAATATATCTAGGCAAACCTGTGTTAATGACGCGCGCTATAAAAAGACACCGTCTCCTAATCTCTGACACCCTACCGCAGCCCCTGTCGCTAAGGGGCTGGCAGTGCAGCCACTTCAGACGCTGTGGAAACTTAAATAAGTGATAAATAATTCTTCGACTGGCAGCGGCTTTCATCCCCGGACAGCTTACACAACTTACAGCGGCACATGATATTTATTTATACAGTTGGGTATATCTTCTCACACGATTGCAATTTAGGTCTTGTGCCTCTTGCAAAAGTACAGGCCACCTGGGATCCTAAAATCAGCCACCGTCTTATTACAAATGCATCAGCTGTGCCTCCTCCTCCACCCATGTACAAGAGCAGACAGGAACTAGTAACTGAATCAAGCAGAAATATCTCCACTTTTTTCATTAAGCCTGAGCCAGAAGCAAAAGGAAACCATGCTTTAAACTTAAAGCCCATGTGTGTAGGATTAGAGAATTTGGGATTCTGGCGACTCCTAGTGGTAATATCAAAAAAGACACTTTGGTAGAGGGAAACTCATGCCAACTGACCTGCTAACAATGAGATTAATGGGCTGAAGACATAGATTACACCAATTTTTACTGGGATTGTCTCTAATAACAATACCTCAGGGCATTATAATAATTTGAAAGATGCTATAATCAAATAGATATTCTGTGCATAGTGGCTTTAAAATTACTCCTATGTGCTGCTTACGTTGTTGAAAGAAAAAAAAAAAAAGATGAAGACCTACAATACTGCCTTCCCTATCTGTGTTAATGGGTATTAAGTAATCTGGGTGACCTTTATTTTATTGGCAGCCAATTAGAGCTGCAACCACAATTACATAAATTACTGCCTCCTGTACAAATCTTTGGGATTGCAGACCTCTGCAGCTTGACCTACAAAATGTACCAAATATAAACCACGAAATCACATGTACGCTTAGTTAATGTACTCTTTGCCCCCCCCCCCCAATAGGACAATATTGTTTTGACTTCAGCATGACTGGGGACACAGTCTTTGGTGAAAATTGTGATTTTTGTATAGGAGTCAGAGACAGTAAGCAGTTAAGCAACATACTGTATGTCTCTTCATGCATAATAACTTTGTTTTTGCCAAAGCAAGGACAAAGTTGAAGATTTACTTGTCGAAAGGCATCGATAGATCAAAACCAGGGCAGATCTGAAAAAAAACGAATTGAGAATGTTTCGTAGATATGCAGGTTCCATATAACCATTGCTTCAACAGCATTAAAAAATACTATATTTCGAGGACTATAAATAGCAAACCCTAACTACACGTTTAAATGTAGAAATAAAAAATGCTACTGAAATGGTTAAATGCAACATTAACGTCTTGATTTCAACCAAACTTAGCCTGGTTGTTGTAACATAGAGGTCTTTGAATCAGTGCTGCGGCAGTGTTAGTTGTTGAACCAGGGCTCCACTGACCTTCCATCTCACAATCCGGGCCAGGTCCAGTTTGGGCAGGCAGAAAAGCAGCTTGTGGTAAGCTCCCAGTCTCAACTCATCCTCTGAACTGTGCTCCAGTGGAGATAGTAGATAGATGCTGAAGAAGAGGAAGGCCAGCGAGGTCACAACATAGGGTACAAGCAGACCGTCCTTCAGAAACAGAGGCAGCATGCTGCACAGGGGGGCAAGGACAAGAACAATAGTGCATTTAATATTTAGAAATTAGGCATGTTTGCAGATGTCAATGTCTGGTGTTATGTACAATAACCAGACTAATGTTTAATGACTCGACATAGAGGAAGCAGGAAATGCGTAGCTGGTGCTGCGATACACACTTCTCCAACAGATTATTTAAATATACATAGCATGATGTTTTTTTATTTAATTTACATATGTCTAGCAGTACGTTCTTATGTTTAGTATAAAGTTTGCTGAGAAAAGGGCAACAGTAAACCACATAGCTTCTAACCAGCAGGCCTGCACAAGCAGTCAGTCCCCTGGGGAGAGATGGCTCCGACATTCATGCCAAGCTTATCTTAGTTTAGCAGAGGGGCACGGACAAGAACAACAGTTGACTCATAGTAAATCGCACATCACCCAAGCTTGTTAAAACCCATCCATTCACAAAGCAACCACTCATTCAGATTTTTACTCCAACCCAAAAAAAAAAAAACTCCATTCAGCAGATAAATGTTTAACAATTTGGAAATACATACTTTGTCAATTTAAAACAGACTGGCTGCATTCTGTCCTCTTAAAATTGCTATGGTTGAGCATCCATTCAGCCAATTGTGCAAAACAAAAGATATATTTCTTTAAGTGGAGTCGGTAGAGGATGCAGATAATGTGAAAGTCCAAGTCAGACTGTACTGAAAAGCAGCTACAGAATGACCTCCTGTCCCTACACAACGCACACTTAGACAGCAGGCATGCAGACTATGCCGCGTAATCCCCAGATATCCTTATACTAAACCACACGCACAACAATTAGTGCTGCCGGAAGAATTTAACAACAGCTGGTGAAAGTTAGACAGAGCATTTGCAGCACTACTTGTCTTTTCCATTCATGGTCCTCAGCTCAACCCACATCGAAGATCCTTTTTATCTTTTTAGTGTCTCGTTTGATAGTTAACAGTGGGGAGAAATAAAGAGAGGTGTTATGTGGTACGCGCCAACTTAGCTCCCAGGACATCCCACAGCGCAATATTTTTTACTTTTAAGAACAATGATCACCGTGGCCCCAAGTGACAGGTAAAGTATGGAATAAGGGTAAATAATATAAACTTGATGTGATCGTAGCAAAAGCAGAAAATATTCATAGAATCAGTGAACTGACTCACTAATGTCCGTAATAAAGCAATATGTAGCTTAATTTCCCAACATTAGACATTAAACGCATCTGGTCGTACCAGACCAAGTGAGGCTTAACCGGCGATAACTTTTAACTTTTGGGTTGTAAATCGAAAATTGTGTAATTTCTTCTTTCCAGTTACATAATCGTGTGCTTTAACTACCAAATTTAAGGTCTGCCTTCTACAGTACTTTTGATTTGCTCTAATCTTTCTGCATTTTTTTAATCTTCACCAATAGCAAAAGATAACTGAAATAATGTTTACACTTCAGCATAGGTTGGTGCAAAGTTACTGATGGTTGCATGGATACCTGCTGTTTATTAAAGCAATAGTTCAACATTTTGGGAAATGGCTTATTCGTGTCTGATCGTTAATCAGGAAGTGACTGTGCCCCACCAAGAAAGAATTCGGCACATAACCCTCGGTAAAACCATACCATGCCATTTTTACACTTTGGATTTTGAACAGATTAAACAATGGGATATAATTTATTAATAACTGATCTTTAAAAGGCATATTTTGTAGTTTCCCCTTTCTTCCAGTCTTAATGCTAAGCAAACTAGCTGCTAGCTATGACTTCTTTATTGATGATTATGTCATAAAAAAAAAATAACATAAAACTTCACAAGTAATGGCTCTAACTCAAGGCAAATACTCAATTTGTTCCCTACATAACAGCACAAAATGTTTTCATGAGCATGAATCCCAAACCTCAAAACAATTTAGCTTATGCACTGAAAAGCTACAGTAAATTACCCAAAAGACCCAGCTCGTATCAATCTTCTACCTGTGTGTAGTTACAGTGGGCTCTCTTCCCCACAGTCTCACCTGAACGTAGAGGCCTGCAGGAACCAAATAACCATCAGGGGGAGGTCATTCAGCAGGAGGCAGACGGGCCTTGAAAACATCAAAGTTGGACATATGACTGTTAAACACACTCTGCAGTAAGCACCACTGAATATCATGTTGCATTAAGACAGGGAGTGAGGCCATGTTAGGTCGCAGCTGAATGTGAACTGATGTCATGCGTGTATAATATTGAAGCAACTGATTCGATAGGACACCCATATCAATCAATTATTGACAGTCTCTCACAAGGCAGTCAAGTGTTTTTTTAACAACATTATCTTCCATCCGTATGTGCTTTTTACTGTACCTGCCCTGGCATGTATGCATACAAATACAACTTTTATTTGAACCGTATTTAAATTCTTCATTGAAGATGTGAAAATGTTTTGCCAAGAAGCAAAAATTATGACTCCATGGCATGTGTTTATGTTTTTGTTTAGTGAAGGCCTGTTGTTAGTTGAACCTGGTTGCCTGCGTCATTGCTAGCCAGCGCTAGCTGTCCACGGGTCCGAGGGGGGCACTTTCCACTTGTCCCTGAGCCCATAATTACAGCCAGTGCTCTTTGGCGATCCTGTTACAGCCCAATAATTGATCCTGCGCAAACAATGCCCAGAGCTGCCGCCTGCCATTCTTTCCTAATCCCTGGACATGCATTACTGATTGATTCAGGCGGACAGGTGGGAGATATAAGTCAATAGTTAATAAAGCAACAATCTACCCTAATCTAGATTAATAGATGAGCCCAGATCTAGGAACCATTCCCCCGCTGTCAGATCTTTGCCAGGCTCCACTTTGTACCTACACAGCTTTATTTGTGGAGGTGAATGTTAATAAATCACATTTTCGGCTTTATTTTATGCTGACATTTGCAAGTCCTGCATTTAGTCATATCATGACAATAGAAGCTGGCAGGGCTGCTTTTGTGTCTGTGTGGCACAGAGTATGATGACAGAGGTGAATAAGCCCTCAGTTAGCAAGTCTGTACCTAAATAGATTGTTCATCTGCAGAGAGAGGAGCACACCAGGAGGATGATGTCACTTTTACAGAGTGCGCACATATTCAACTCATTAACAATCTGCAGGACATAAACTGTGATCTGAAGTGGGGGAACGGGCAAATGGCTCATTTGTGCGCAGAAATCAAATCTATACTCATGAATATTTGAGGTATCGCTACAAGATATAAAAACTAACATTAATGTTTGTTACCATCACTGTTGTTGCATGTTGAGAAATAACCCAGTGAGACAAAAACTCAAGACGTATTACCTCTGTACTTACAAGGCAGCCAAGAGGATGGACTTCTCGTGAACTTGATAGGAGAAGAGGAAAAACGCCAGAGATGAATTTGCCTAAAAGGGAGAACAACTACTGTTGAACAATAATACTGGATCAAATTATAAAATTATAATGTATGAATGGACGCATCAATAATGTTCACATTTACATATTTCATATTATTTTAGACACAACGGTGAAATGCAGAACGTTCTCAGATTAAAGTGATTAAATTACAGAGTGATTGGTTAAAAGAACAGGCCTTCTCTCTCTGTAAAGGGAGGGTCCGTACGTTCACCTCCTTATTGCTTTGACATCAGTTAGATGATACTAACCAAGGCCAGTTTAAACTGCCAGAAGGTGGGCTTCGTCAAAAGCCTGACGCAGGATGGTAGGACTGCCAGGAGAGTGCAGGCAAAACTGAAAAAACAATACAAACAAGAATTAAGATTATCTCACATGAGCATACTTAAATGCATAGAAATCCTCAGTGAGATATGAAGAAAAAATGATAATTATACAACAGTAGACAGGTCAAGTATCAAATTGGAGTCAATATGAAAACGTGCATTTGCACATAAACCCAGGTTTAAACATATTGAACAGCTTTCTGTTGCGTTGAGGTGACGTCATGTGAAAACTGATTATGATGAACTGAAAAGCAGTCCACTTACTACTTTGAAAAGGAATGTTATGTTGTGTCATTCTGGCAGTCAGTGGCACTCATATATAATCAGATTTTGATGTTAAAAGGCAAAAGTCAAACCAAAATCTAACTGTGGATCCATCTTGCTTCGTTTCTTTTTTAGACACCGCCTGCTCCGCAAACTAAGACCTCTGCTATGTCGGAAATGACCAAATAGTGGCCCCTTCTTAAGGTTACAGGCATTAGTTTAACCCTTCAATTGTCACCTGCTGGGGGTGGAGGCACCGGAAGAGAGTGACTATGTGTCAGCGTGAATGTGAATGTGCCGAGAGGTGGAGCAGCGAGTTAGTTCAAGGCGTGAGGGCAACAATGTGTTTGTGCTACGACACAGATGGACAGAGACAATAAAACGTTGTCGATAGACAGAGAGAGTGATCGTGGTAGATAGGTAGCAGTAAAGGACCAGTAAGTGGGCATTTAGTGGATATGACAGTGAGTGAGTGAGCGCGCGCGCGTGCGCGCGTGCGTGCGTGCGTGCGTGCGTGCGCGTGTGTGTGTGTGTGTGTGTGTGTGTGTGTTATGTTTAGGGCAGGGTTTTGCGGTCCGGAAGGACATGGATCACTTTTCACAGCTGATTCTTTCTATGTACACAGTATGCCCACACCAGAGCATTTAGCCAATCCGCTCCCCGTGCCAAAAAGACAAGAGTGTTTTTCATTTGTTTGAAATGCGCTACAGTCAAAGAAGTCCAACTTGATCCCCAGACTTAGCAGTCTGGCAGAAACGTGTCCATGCTGCGAACATAGGACTCCTAAATTTAGCGTGCTGGGTTATTTAAGCAGGCTCCACCATGACACAACTGTTTCCTCATCATTAACAGACAGGCTCTCAGCTTTTTAGTCAAAATACTTCCAAACACTTCATGGGATGCTCTGAGGGGTAGTGGGCAGAGAAAATCTAGTTGAATGTCATGAGTGTTAGTGTTTACAACGTTGTCTCCCCTGAGAGCGTGATTAATTTGTCTTTCACCCACTTTATCATTTAATAAAGCACATAATCCATAACATTCTTTAAAAGGAAATCAGATTGATTTACTCTGCTTCTAGCTCTGTTTATAAAACATGTTTCTATCTCCTCTTGTCGCCACATTTCCAAAGACAGCTGTGACTTCATGTTCAGAAGTTCCTCTCAAGATGTTTTGTTAAGGGATGATTTAATTTCCACTCAGATGGATCACAGTTTTCATTCCCTCGGGCGAGCACGGCTTTCCCAGAAAATGAAAAGGAGCAAAAACAAGAGGTAGGGGGAAGAATAGATACAAAACAATAAAGGAAAAGAGTGAAGGAAAGGATGGAGGAAAACGTGAAACCTTGTTAAATCGATAGAGGGATTACCTGAGGTAGATCTGGGAGTCACTGGACAGAATGGATCTGATCTTTATCAGGATGTTCAAGCTGCACCATGTGTTGGCCACCTTATCCTGTTCACACAATACACACACACACACACACACACAATACACACACACACACACACACACACACACACACACACACACACACCTTAGTGAAATGAGAAATTATGGCACTCAAAAACATTTCGTCTTGTTGCCTGTGTATAAAAAAAAATACTCAGAGTTCCATGTGAAGAGAAAGCACATAAGTGGCATTGTTGAGAATAATTATTTCCCCATTGAAAGTGCAATAAAAAAAAAAAAACATTCCCCAGAGCATTCCAGAGGGACATTAGTACGCAACCCTCAGTCATAAATTTAGTCCCGTCAGACAAAGCATGGGACGTATTTACAAATTTGGGGACCCAAGGTCAAATGTCAAACCAGAGTAGTTTCTGCATTACCAGCAGATAGAAACCAACCACTGAGCACTACTGGGAAATATATAATGTCAACATGTGAAATAATTCTCTATGTCATTTAATTCATTACGTTTAGTTTTTTAAAACCATTTGACTACAGCAATTTGCTGAAAACAAGGGCTGCAATATTTCATCAAAGAATCTGCCAATTATTCCCACAGTGACGTCTTTAAATGACTTGTTTTGTCTGACCAACAGTCCAAACCTACAGATTGAATTTACAATGATATACAACAAAGAAAAGCAGAAAATCATCACATTTGGGAAGCTGATTACAGAGATTATTTGGCCTTTTCTGCTCGACAATATATATATATTTTAAATGTAAATCAGATCTGAATAATATGGAAGACATGTTACAGCCTTAATATGGGGCTCAAAAGTACTTGTGGTTTATAAGAGATGAGGAGGGCGTTGCTGTGAGATTCAGTTGATTTAAGTGCTTCAGCAGTTGTGCAGGGATCAGATGATATTGAGGCCCGAGCCGCCACTGTGCACCATGATATCACACGTCACAAAGACAGCGTGCGTAGATTAGCTTTATGATTCCACTGTGAATGGTTTGAGTGTGTGGCCCCGTCTACAAAAACTATTTCTGGCCTCCTCCCTCTCCTCTGTGCTACAGCTGCTCGCAGCACAGCTGTGTGGATCTTAAGGCAGCCTGGTCAGCAGCACCGGGCCGTCCAGTGTTGTGTTGTCTCAGCCCCATCCCGGTCTCTTTCCTCTTTGCCTCCCCGCTCCAAATAACCGCCGCGGGAATGTTCCTGAACGCCGCCTGAGGGCAACACATGAACGGTGGGGGGGGGGGGCGAGAGCGGTGCGGCTCCTTCACCTATAAGCTAGCCTGGAATTTCACAGGGAGAAGCATTTGGTGCCATTTTTGTGAGCAGGCAGCAACGTGAGACGCCAGAATGCAGCTCAGTGGGTAAACTTACAACTGCTCCTGCCCTGAAGCTCCCACGACCACTAGTCAGCAGCCCACTTCTTCCCCACCACCCCACCTCACCCCTTGTCCAAAGCTTCTGCTTACGTGCACAATTTCACAATTAGTCCAGGACGACTCGACCCGGCCGCCTCTCATGCTGTCGTCACAGGGGAGTATAGTGTCTCTCACACCCTGTGTATTATGTTTGTATCATTTCGTTGAACAAATACTGCCACAGCGCATGCTGCCATCTGCTCCGCTGGTAGAATTTTCAATTACTTCTCACATCCGTGACACCTTGTGGTGGGTGCCACCACGGGGACCAGGACAAGAGGAGGGATACGGGCTTTCAGAAATGAGAGCTGCAAACTTTGGCCCCTGAGCTGTCAGTCACACATGCAAGCACAGAAATACACACCGTTACTTGACCACTGCTCCTGCCATGACAGCTCTTAACACGGCCAGCTGAATCTTTTCACTGTTCACAATCGCTTTCTTTTTTAATTAATGTCATATTCCTTTCCTCTGAGAGGCAACGACTGACTGACCACAGCATGCAAACGTATGTGTGCGTGCTATGAAACAGTATATCATACTTATATGCTTTCCAAAGATAAAGTCGGCATTAGGCAACAGTTGTCGGACGTGCTCTGATACGCCTTTAAATGTAGCGTTTGCCCCACTCTTCAGTCCATAAGGCTAGAACACGGCTCTTCAATGAAGTGCTGAAAACACCCGGGCCATAAATTATTTAGATTTATCTATATCCTACTGCTGTACGTCCTGAACCCCAACACCTCCCAGAGATAGAGTGAAACTGATCTCCTGACCTTTCACCATTTTATTCCACTGTTTTCTTTGATCCTGCAGGGTATCCATTTCCCACCGGGCTAAGCAGTGCAGGGTGGAGAGAGTTCACCATGCTGAGAGGATATGGAGCCGTGTGTGCGGCATGAGGAGCGCCACATTGGTTGTGTTTGACTTTCAGTCACTGGTCAAAGTAAAATTGTCTGTAAATTGTTCAAATTGAAAAAGGGCTTTAACTTCTTCGAGAAATGTCACTTCCTCGAAAACAGCAGGTGCAAACAAAACTTCCAAGCCATCACCCAGGCATCCCATAATATCAATAATAATAATAACAGCCGTTATCTCTTCAACAGGATTACAATTTAGAATGATCCCTCACTATGTTACGTCTTGAAACATCACCTTTCAACAGAAATTATATTGACTTGGAGCCCATAATTACCACCTCACAGGCATTTAATTCACACTGTTACTTAAACAATAAACTGATATTAATTTTGTCTTAAAAAAAATGTAATAGCCTAAACTCAATATCTCAAAATAATATATTTATGGAAAACATAACCAAATGGTTCCAATGCAGCCATTTACAAATAAAAGAGTTGATGAACAAACACACAACCCGTGACCTTTTCCGACGTGCCTCCCCCTCCAATTATTTTTGTGAAGTCTCTTAGTTTGATGTATGAATAAAAACACTGCATTATATTTAGTTAGCAAATGTCCTGCAGTCTGCTACGCCTAAAGAGCAGCTACAAACCAATGTCACGCACATATGTAGTTATTGATACCAACACAGCACCAGGCTTCAGGGTAAACCCACACATAAAGTAAGAGCATCTTTGTTGGCTCTTAAATAAGAAAAGATGGTCGCACATATATTTTATCTTGGAAGCCAAACAAAAAAAAAAACATATGTTTATTGACTTTTATGCTTTTTATGTTATTTTGGAATCTTAGGACATTTGATTACTATAACTACAGTCCCATATATTCATGAATATCTGAAAGTTCTATGGGTTATACATTGTTATGGATACCACCAGAACGACAAAGAGGAGGTTAAACATCTGCACCACCTCAAGGGTAAGTAAGGCTTCTAAGCAAACTGACACAGGAAACTTGCATGTGACCCGTATGAATGATCTAATCTCCAGGCCACACTGGCGTTACATCACGGAGCCTATATATTGAGCTGTACTGATCTCTCAGGAGATATTACCGTATTCCTCTTGTTTCTTTAAATTACACTTTGGGATTGTGAGTAGCTATTCTTAAATGCTTGCATAACAAGAGTACAAATGCTTTTTTTGATAAGACTAAGAGTCTAAAAAGGCAAGATCCAGCTTCTCAGATGTGGTTCTCAGGCTGACTTTTCATTCAAGAAACTCTACTGTACCTCAAACAGGCCGCGGGCCACGGGAAAGATCCTCCTGACCACCTGCATGGCGTGACCGGGGCCAGACAGGAAGGGCAGCCAGCAGAGGGCAAAAGTCACCAACACTGTTGAAGCAATTCTCACCAACAGGAAAAGCCTACATGAAGAGGGTCACAAAGTGCAGTAGGTACAGATAGACCATCAATAACGAAGAAATAGGTCAATGTAATTTCTAAAAACAAATACAAACATTGACATTAGCCAGTAGCTAAAGTTTATCTTCATATACTCAAAAAATGTGTACATTCTGTCTGCAAGTCCTAAATTTGGGATTTGACCCTTGTGTTGAGGAATGCAGTGAAAGCCATGCATCAGCTGAAAGTCTTCGGTGTGGGTCAGGCTATCTTGTCAGCTGTAACTGTGAAGCTGCTGGTTAAGTTGCACACGCAGCATAGCTGAGGAGTTTGGGCATGGCGAGAGTGTCATCTGGACATATCTCCCCAGCCCTTCTAATCCAGCTCTCCATTTGCTACTAAATGCCCTTGGTACATTGTTACTAGATAAACAGACACTGGACACACTAGTAACAGCCTCCAATCTGATTACCTCAGTCATTCTGTGGCTCTCCTGAGGACACGGCTCGCTTATAGACTGACATTACGTATCTGCTTTGAGCACTCACCTGACACTCGCAGAGTGACAAAACAATAGAACCAAACAATGACATGGTTGAATAATTATGCCTTCTCCGACACAAAGATAATCTTTAGAATAATCCTCTATACCAGTGGTTGCTTTTTTGAGACACAAGTTGTGATCTTAACTAACTGAGTATATTATACTGTGACATTTGACTGTATCCTAATTTATTTTCTTTCAAGAAGGCAGTAGAGGAAAATGACAAATCCATTTTGCTGCACTTTCCCTGGCAGTTCTCACATGAATAATTCTTTGGTCACACTTTATGGTCAGTGAACTGTGGCTTGAACTTTGACTTCTGCAGTTACGAGGGTGCATGGAAAGATTGAAGAGCAGCTAACACAATCTAAAAAAAAATGCCATGCTGATTTCATGATAACAATCGCAATTAAGAGTGTGCGAAAACCAGTTAGCGGAGAGACAGCAAAAAGCTAAAAGTAAAAAGATACATCGTTGAAACATGCAGTTTCTGCCACTTCCAGTGATAGCAGTGAATGATAAAACACAAGACACAAACGAAACAGACTCACCCTCGCCCCGTCAGGCCCAGTTTGGCACTCTTCCCCAGCAGGTAGCAGAAGAAGGGCAGAGCATGGTACAGCTCCATCTGTTTGTAGTTGAGAGCCAGACAAAAGGCCAGAGAGCCCAACGCGTCCCAGCCCAGACCCAGAGCCAGAACCCCCCACAGGGCAAAGCCCAGACTCACTCCATTGTACCTGATTCGGTTAAGGTCAATGTTGTGGTAGATGGGTCCCCAGGTCAAGACAAGTGGAGGTAAACAGCTAATGTTTCTTTCCATTTAATCTCTAATAAAGGAGTGATTCTATGAAGAAAAACAGCACATATAATATCTTACAATATAAGATATAAAATGGATATTATATAGTATAATCTTATCTAATGTAGCTGTGGGGCAAAATGTCCAAACATTAGCTTTATATCGCCAAATCAAAAGACCCTCATTTGGTGGTACACATCTAAAATAATAAAACTTAAGTTGCCTAAAATATTTGTAATCCTTAAAAAAAAAAAACATTGTCAATCAATACAACATAAAGAGCTACAAAAGAATGACAAAATACACTATACATATTAATAGCATGATATTCTACTCCTCCTACTACTATTAGGATTGGGACTTTAAAGCCAAGCTTTGCAACTTTGAAGGTCAGTATGTCACAGGAAGTCATCAAAGCAAATAACAATAATGATATCTCATAACATAACAGTGAATAAATAGTATAAATGCACCTGTACATAAAGGATACTGGAAATGTCCGTAGTCAATGAGAATTAGGCCAGGGTAAAGAAGGAAGCACAACACAGTTGATACCTGGAGAAAAGGAGCATTTATTAGGTGTTAGAAGGTAAACATAACTACAATCCAACTACAGTCCAGTTAATATTATACAGTGATGCATTAAATGTTATGTTTCACAAATTTGAATCATCTGATAACATATGCAGACTTTATTGCCTGACAAATCTCAAAATAAAGTAAGCCGTCTTCTTTAATCAATGTGTAAAGTGCCGGTCACACTGTCCACTGAGCAAAAGGCAATGCATGCTGGGATAGCCTGTTCTAGTGCTGCCTGTTTACAGACACAGCTGGTCTGTTGTAGCTACCGATCTTGTAATAACTGTTTGATCATTTAAGACACAATCAAAATATGACAAAGATCCCTCTTAATTGATTGTACTGTAAATGTATTCATACATCCATAACTTCCCGGAAAATGTAATGACATCATCATTTATTGCAATAATGACTTCATAATGCCTCAATTTGGATGACCAGCACTATAATCAGTTTTAATAGGGGTGGGTTCTCCACACTAAGAGGAAAATGAGGCTCATTTGGGTCTTTAGCTGAAAAAACAATTACATGGCATGTCATGTTAGGCAAGTGTGTTACCTTCTTTTTAGAGGAGCCATCAGTCAGATAGAAACAGTATAAAACCACAGCAGGGATGAATATCATCAAATCTGCCACCAGGACTGAAATAGAACAAAGAACCATGTTATATTATATCTAATTTGTAGGTAACAGGGTTCCAACACATTTTCCATTTCAAAATTCCAAACATTTCTGTTGATTTTTCAAACCACACTTGACATCAGTGTTTTTGCCCATAAGCCTATGGCTTACAGTTACCGCCTTCCTCTTGTTTATAATCCCTCCCATTTATAATCCTTCGCCAACCAGTCTTTATAGTTGGGATTGTCAAGCCACCCATCAGAAAACTTGCATTTACCCAATGAGGCCATTCAGTTTGTCCGATGCAGAAAGTTGTCAAACATCTTGCACTTGGGGCCCCGAGCTGTTTTGCAGAATGTGACGTACAGGCGTAGAGGCAGCTCTGCTGAGGAGTGTGCGTTCAGTCGCAAGCCATACTTCTGGCCTTGCTTTTCTAAGTCACCAAGCACACTCTGGCCCGTGCTTTATAACACGGTGGTGAACATTTTGGCTGCCTGCTCAAAACGCCATGAAAAGCACTCTTCTTATGTGATCAATTTATTTTTGGGAAATTCTGATTTCTATATTTCAGAAAACAGAATATGGGGCTATAATCTGTACACACAAATATTTTTCCAAACTCATGCAGATCTGGAAATGATTAAAAATCTAATTCCATAACCTTCAAATCTGCATAGGAACCCTGAAGTAAGTAAATTAGTCTTGAGGTCGAGGTAGCTCACGGAAGCTTTTCAATGTATTTTCTCATGGTTACTGTACCTGTAGCTCTCATGAATAACTTGTGCGTTGGACTTTCATAACCTCTGGATTTGTGAAGCTCCACCCATTCAGGGTTTATCGACTTGGCTCTGCAGGGAATAGAGAGGTATAGTATAAAAATTCCTTATAGTGTAGAAATTATAGCATCCTAAAAAATAACGCCTAAAATTACATGCAAGCTTTTGTATAGACAGTAAAATAGAATACAGAAGTAAGTAGAAACTGACATCATATGAAATCTCTTTTAACATTCATGCAGTGCAGCAGAGATGTCCCTTATTATATACTCTCTAAATAATAAAAATGACTTACACGTAGGCACAGATCAGGCTGTGGTAGGCAGTCAGAGGTGGATAGTCAAGACCCCAGTAGTTCAAGTCATTCTCAGTGGTGTTGAAGTACCTGGAGGAGTTTAAAAACATAATGTTTATCTACATCTGAAACTGTGGAAGTGTCAGACAAATAGGAGGGAGGACAAATGGAGGGTGCAGCCATTGATGTAAGGCAGACATGTTGGATTTTTCATTCATCCCTTTAATGTGTTTATGGTGAACACTTGTACATTACTGTTATATGCATGCAGTTTCAGCTTTAATTTTGTTACTTTTCTGGATCTTTTTGTTATCCCATACCAGATTTACATTAGTGTGTTTTGAGCCCCATCATTACAATTATTTCCAGTCACTGTCAAAGCCCAAAAAGGGCTCATACTCTTTGCAGGTGCCCGAACGAGATTGGCTTTCTTAAACTTGCTCCACTGAGTAAAGACTGACCATTCCTGGAGAGGAAGGTTGTAGGTCACTTCTTGCCAGTGCCTTTGAGCTTCATAGTCGCCAAACATGGGAGGTTTCCCCGCCCCTGGAGAAAAATCATTCCGCTGTTAGTCTGATGAATGGGAAACTACACCACTGATTGACAGCACTTAACCACACACACACACACACACACACACACACACACACACACACACGCGCACGCACACTCAAGCGCTCACGACAGACTGGCCAGCACACGACAGACTGGTCAGCCACACACAGCAACACCATGATATGTGAAAAACAACTTTCTGTCAATATTTTATAACAAATTAAATGAGCAACACTGAAATAAACAGTGGTATGAAGAAGAGTGCTGTGACTCTGAATGGTGCAGTGTGTTGACGTTAAACGCCACACTCTTCCTACCTGAATATGGATTTAAGGAAACGCCCCATCTCACAACAACACCGAGCAACACACACACTGATACGAGACTCCACGTTTGCATTACTTCGGCCGGTAAAAATTAGCTTAAAGAGGAAAAATAAAAGCTAAAAAAATTCTTTCTGCTTCTGGACTCTATATACATTTCCTGCTACGTCATCCACCAAGACTTCGTTGCGCGTTTTCATTGGGCACTGCGCGATTACGTCACTAGCTAGAGACATGAGGCATTCGAGAACACCTCGAGAAAGAGGAAATTTGTCTTTACTCAAGCCATCGCAGCATAGTGTTGGCTGGAATAGTTTTATCAAACGAGATGTAACCACAGCTATAGAGGATAGCTTAAGTATTTTCTTAATGTTAAAGGTAAGGTTACATCACCAGTGACTTTAATCGTTTATTGTTAATAGTTGCTCTTTTGATTTGAAAATGTAAAAATTCCCAGCTACAGTGAATGCAACATTGGTTGAGACGAGATTTATGACAAATTGATGGATATTTTGCATTATTAAAGGTCTATTTGTCCACTAATATCTCAATAATTTACAGCTGAGGTTGAATTCAGAGGTCATAACTTTAAGAAGTGTCTTTCATAAAGCAGTAAATGAGAATTTCTAATAATATAATAACAAGCTATGCTACTGATGTAATACAGGCTGTGGAACAAAATGTATAACTTATTAAATGATGAGTGAAATTCCCCTCTTTTCCAATCACTGCTAGTAAATTCCTTAATTATTATACCAGGGTCATAATACTATCCCATTTCTGTATGTCAATTTAATATAGGCCCAACAATAACCAATCCCTATAACTACAATATACCTAGGCAAAGGTTTCTCTAAAATAAGAATACAAGTAATAATTGTAAATATATATATGAGATATCTTTGAAATTCCAAATATTGTATCTTAATTAGGAGTATTGAATGATAAATATTGAATGTCAGCATAACAGAAGATTTTGTGAAATCTGAAAGTTTTATTTTTCTGTGAATTAGAAAACAACTTATTACAGTTATGGTGCATACTGTCTGGCAAGTTTTTAGTGAAATGAATGAATGACAAATACACTTGACTCTTATGGAAAAGATAACTCAAAGTAGCTTAACTTTAATGTACTAAGAAAAAGCTCTCATTTCACTATAGCTCAATGAACGTTCAATTAGAAGCACTTTAATCCTTGTTTTGACTCAATGTATGTTGTATATTTTAAACATTATGGTATCATACCATGACGTAGCAACATCCACTACATGTATGGAGCAGTAGAGGATCAGCTGTCTTGTGTTATAGTAACCTTCTGTTTACAGATGTGTTTATGGTTATACAATGCAAGCCTCCCCTTGCCCTCCCTTCACAAGGTAAATCTCAGCCCAGGGGCATATTCTCCTCTGTGACCTTTACTTCTGTTGACTCCACCGTCTTTGCTCCCAAGGTGTTGGGATTTGTTGGGTGAGACATGTTCCTTGTGGTTCCGACATCAATTATGCATAAATAATAATAACCTCGGACAACTGCTGATTTGCAATGACACTTTCATTACAACGGCAGCAGCCTATAACTCACTGGTACCCATTAGTTATTAATGCCTGGCCACGCCAGCTTTACTTTGTCATTTATTGCTTCATCTCTATGCCTTTTTAAATATTCAGTAACTGCTGTACCTACATTTACTGTCTGTGATCTCCGCCCAGAAGAAGGCTATAGCTTGTGGTGGAAGATGACCTAGTTATTATGAAGGCCTGGGCCTTGCTTGCCAATGTCATTGTAGTCTATCATATAAACAGTCAAGTTCGCTAAAGCAAGTCAGACTTGATTTTTTTCTGCTATTTTGTCACATGTTAACATGATAACAAATAAAGATCCATAATTCAAAACATAATCCTCATTGTATCATCATTGAATTGGGAATAGGGAAATCCTATTATAAAATGCATTAACGGGTATTTCAGATCTGTCTGTGGGTTTGTGTCAAAGCACCATGATTGTGATGCAGTGTTAACTTGTTCCCTCAAAAAAATTGTATCACCTGGATGTTTACAATCCAGCATGGGACGAGTGAATTGGGACTCTTTCGCTACATAAAAGCTGGTGCATACTGTACATCTTCACATGGTGTCCCCTTGAAATGTAGAGTTTTGACATGTGACAATGCAACATCAAACAATTTATTGTCAAGAAACAAAACACTGATATGGTTAAACTTGATCATGAGAGTGGAACTACACAGACAAAAACCCTGCAAATTTTCCTTTGCGGGACTAATAAAGGATTATCTTATCTTATCTTAGAAAACAAATGAAAATGAGTGCGAAAGTTCATTCTTGACTGAACTAAAGTTAATTTAAAAAACAACAACCTCCTCATTCATGTTAGCTTATAAATTAATATTGGAATGGATATTACAACATCTGTATTTCCATTACAACTGGGAAAACTCCATCTGTTGATAATACTTTTGATATGATCAGAACAGCTAATTTGTGGTCAAGTTGATTTTGGTCTAGATTTACATTGGTTATTGAGACACTGGAGTCCCTCTGACATGCCACACTTAAGGTGGCATAATCATTACATACAGAAAGTATTGATTTGGTGTATGGACAAAAAGAGATTCTTAAAATTGTTAGTGTTGCTGTTCAAGTTATTCCCCAACCAGCCGTACTCACAGTGACTATTTAATACCTCCTAGTTTGTGCAAGTGTTCGACTCCCAATTTGTACAAACATTCTCTCACAAACACTTTGACCAAATCCCAGCAAACCACAAGTGGTCATTACAATTGAAACTTCCAAGTTATTCACCTGAATATCAAATTACGTGTTCAAGCTAAAAAAAGAAAAATCAAAGCATTAGTGCTTCATCATGTGTACGATAAGTAGTAGCTGTCTGAACACTGAGGTAAATTAATCACATTGAGAAGTTAAGGCTGCATATGACCACAGCTCATTGTGTTTGTACGAACAGCATTCACTGAAACACTGTCCAAGCATGGATTTCATCACAATGAAGAAATGATTGTGGGTATAATCTTGAGAGAAAAGTTGACCTTTTCAGCAGTATGCACTTATTTTCCCTGAGATATGTGGGCCACAGAATGGTAACCTTTGAGGAGGTCACATTCTTCTGCCTCTGGATCACCTTACCAAATGAGTTTACTGAAAACGTGGATACTCATTTCTGTGGCTCTTGGTATTCTCGACCAATCACCCAAATACCCTGTATTTGAAGACACGTCTACTGTGGCCTCTCATTATAACATAAATGCATATTAATTAGATTAATAGGATGAGCATTAAGAATCATAACTTGATGTGGTAGGTGTTTTAAGGATGAGTGAGTGTCTCTGGATGTATCTAACAAGGTCAATGTTAACTTTCTCCCACTTAGGCCCACACTAAATATTTACAGGTGTGCAAAACAAATAACACCCACATTGTCAACAAGAAACTCACTTTTTAGTTTTAATTTATTAAAATACTTATCTAAATGTTTTAATGATTTAAAGAGTAAATTAGCTTGTCATGTTATTTTAATGTTTGCTAATTTATTAAAGCTCTTTCTCCTCTATCCGTTCACTTGTTGGTAAAACAAGTCAGCAATAAAACACACAATGTGGACTTTATTTATAAAAGGCTGTGGCTTGAGACTAATATAGACTGGCTGTTATAGAGCTGTGGGAACCACAGTCCAGGCTTCTCTCCACCTGTGCACAAGCGCGTGCAACTGCATAGGTCATTATCGAATGCGCGCGCGGGCGCGAGTTCGACTGTTTGCTCTTCAAATGAGCGCATTCCTCCAATCAGCCAATTGAATTGGTGTTGACATAATGACGTGAAACATCAAGAACTGCATTATTTTCGATACAACAATTGTTAACGGGTTAGTAGAGTGAAAGAGTATAGGTTGCCTTAATGGATTTAAACAAACTGCAGCTAGGTAAACTAGGTAAATACATATTTTAATATCTGCTCATCACCTGGATTGTGTATTATTTTCAACACTGTTTCAAGATTAATTTTTATTTTTGTCCAATTGAGGTCACGTGGAGTCGTCCCATCATCTGCTACTGAAACCCTGAATTAATTAACGTCAATAATTTCAGTGTCTTTACTCAGCGATGAATACTATTTGAACCTAAATATGTATACCCAGCATCCTATAAAACAGTGGGTATATTGTGATTACTGGGGCATAAGGATACAAATATTTACTATGTCGCTCATCAACTATTGCCAATGAAAATGAACGATTGGACCAGATTTTAATTTATTTCAGTTTGTCCTCCTTAAAGTCAATTCTGATGTATATTCTAGATTCTAGAAGATTAATTAATTTATGATTGTACACAATGATAAATTAAAAAAAAAAAAAAGATTGATTGATTTTGTGGGAAGGTATATCCTCCATGTTTTCAGGTGGTTGTGTCTCCCTAAATATTTCTTTGATCCTTGATATCCACAATGCAGAGCAGGTGTCCCTCAACGCCCCCTAGCGGCTTGAATCTCCTCCGAGGTGATGTCAGCCTGCATGCTGCATCACCGGTGCAGCATCACAGCACATACACACGGAGACATCACGCTGCAGTTTTACTGCATGTGAGCATAGGAGTTTTACTTAAAGACCCCGCTTTGTGAAGACTGAACCTGTTTCTGTAACCACACACACTCTATGACTGAAATAAATCAAGTAATAGATATGACATTTATAAGCGTGTTAACTAAGTGCGAGTTTACTGTTTAAATGCTTTGATGCTTTCTTTTGGAAATTATGTTTAAAATACCCCTCTAAAAAGACACACGTAGAGCTGCATTTGACAAACTCCCATATTGCGTTTCCGCATGTACTCGCTAAATATAAATTATATTTTGTGACTGCACCCTGAAAGTGACCTCTGGTGGTGCCTGCACGTCTCTTTCACAAACTCTTTGAACTGTCTCTTAGAGCGATGTGAATATTTCAGACCTTAGTTCCCATAAGAAAAACATAACGAGAGAAATCAAGAACCAATACATAGTCTATTTCTTTTTCTCTCTCTATGATATGACGTGTTATTATGTGAGGAAAACTCAACGAGGGAAACTGGGTTTGTTTGGCAATATAACGAATTCTAAAATACTATAATAATATACCGTACAACTATGCTACAATTAATAATAATAGTGATATGATGCAAATAATAATAATAGCCCAATAAAAATGAATGAAATGTCACGGTGACATTGGAGAAGCCTTTTGCATCATCAGCACCTTCTTCGGTGTCTGAAAGTGAATTGAAGCGAGAGGCTCCTTTCTCTTTCTCATGGGGATCAGATAAATATAGCGCCTGTAACCCCCCCCCTCCCCCCTGTCACACACACACACACACACACACACACACACACACACACACACACACACACACACACACACCAACCCGATCACCATTTGCTGTTTGCGTAGAAGTGATTAGCCAGACACAACTGCGAAGCTGTTACCTTTGTAGTAGCCAAGCCGCAGAATATCATGTAAAACGACACGAGCAGTGATGTAATGGAGAATTAAAAGGTGTCTCAACTGTGACCTCCAGTCAGAGATCATTATCAGGAAACAACCATAAATATAGTTTAAAAAACAATTAGACTGTTTTATTATCTACCCCTAAATGTTCATATGTTTACACATACGGGTTGTCTTCACAGCTAAAATATGATGTGAGATTTATATCAGCCTAAAAAAGCAACATTTCACAAATATAAGTTTTGGCACCCTTCGGGTTTTAATGTCAGGATATGACATGTCTTCACTTTTACATCATGATCACCCCTTCCGCATCTTCTTTCCTTTTAAAATCCATATAAATAAATGTGCTAATTCCTTACTCGTTTTTAAAACTTTGGCAACAATTCTTGTTTAGTTAAAAAAGTAATTCCAATAATTTTAAAAGCTCGAAATAATGTTGCAAAGCAAGCTACAAATACATATAATTCTGAAAATGGTTAATATGGTTGACTGTTTAGCTGTAAAAACGCGATACATATAATTATAGTAGTAGACTGGATTAAAAATTAAACATAAAAAGCCCAAATTAAAATTATAGACTTTAAACACCGTGAAAATTAGATGATAATAATAATTGTTAAGCCTGCAAAGTAAATTTAAGCACATAATATTCCGACAGTTTTATAATAGGCCTACATCTAAAATTTGAATATACATGTCTTCGACTTACTAATGCCATTTTAGCGTGAGAGGTTATTTATATAAAATAATATTTGCAAGAATATGTTTCTCAATAAATCTGTTATCAAGCAATTTTACAATGTTAATAAAGAAAATTGATTTAATTCTTTCTTTGATTTATTTACAAATAAATTCAGTTTACAACACAATATAGCTACATAGAATTACATATATTTGATATTTTTTATTATTATAAACAGACTACTTTTCAGAGCTTTTTGAGTCTTATGAAAAGGAAGCAAAAAATGTGTCCAGTTGAGCTTCCGATACAAAAAAGAAAATGTAAAATAATTATCACAGATCCCAAACAGGAACAAAGGAGAAGAAAAGACAGGTAAAATCGTTTCGTTTTTTTTTTGTTATTTTTTTTTACAAATATTTACAAATATTACCTGTACAGAAATATCTCCTTTTTCTTTTTTTCCTCTGTCTTTACATGGCTACAGAGTCCAGTGTTGCCTATTGATTTGTGCTGTTCCCACTCCCACCCAACCCCACCCCTCGTAATAATAACGTCTCTATATAAAAATAAGAGTTTATTTTCTCATGGTATAAAGTCAATGTGACGGCCATTTGGACACCGCCGCCGCTGCTGAGGGTAAAACGTGTCCAGAAAGCATATTTGACGGCACGCTGAGCATGGGAGCGATAGCGGCGGAGGTCCGGCTCAGAGAGAGGGACTGAGCGCTCAGCAGGGCCGACTGAACGGTCACCGGAGGCCGCAGGAAAGCGGCGCCCGGTGAGACCGAGGAGGCGCTGGAGACCCCGATGATGTTCTCTATACTGAAGGACGGTCTGTTTGAAGGCTCCGATTTGATCATGGACGCCGTACTCAGACTGTTGAGCTGGAGTTGAAGACTCGGGCTGAGCTGGGAGTTGAAGGCTTTTCTGTTCAGCTCCGCCGAGGACAGCAGAGGGACTCCCGGGGGCAGCATGTGTCCTATAGGGGGAATGTACGGGTACTGCAAAGCCGCCGGATGGGCATAAGCCGGGTGGATCCCGTAGTGCCTCCCGTAGGGCCCCCCAAGGGTGTACGCACCGAAACTTTGCATCATGAGCGCAGTCTGGTCCCTGAGCATGTCCGGCTGAACTCTCTTGAACCTTTTCCTCCTCCTGAGGAAGCTGCCGTTGTCGAACATGTCCTCCGAGGCGGGGTCCAGGGTCCAGTAGTTGCCCTTGCCGGGGTTGCCGGGTTCCCGGGGGATTTTCACAAAGCAGTCGTTGAGGGACAAGTTGTGGCGAATAGAGTTTTGCCACGCCGGGAACTTCTCCCGGTAGTACGGGAAGCGGCTGCTGATGAACTCACAGATCCCGCTGAGGGTGAGCTTCTTCTGCGGGCTCTGGAGGATGGACATGGTGATGAGCGCGATGTAGGAGTACGGCGGCTTTACCAGGCTGTTTTTGGGCTTCTGGATCCCGCCTCCCGTTGCGCTCTGGTCTTGACCCTCTCCCTTCCCGGTGCCCGTCTCTCCCTCCCCGGAGCTCTCGCAGCACGGACTCCCTCCACCGGACCCCGTCTCCTCCTTCTCCACCTCGATCTCATCCTCCACCTCCTCGTCTCCCGCTTCTCCCCGCAGGTCGTGCAGAATGCCTCCCACCGGGCTGTCGCAGTCGCTGTCCACCCTCTCCATGCCCTCCTCGTCTCCCTCGCCCACCACGTCGATATCCACGTCCTCCGCCGTGAGCACAGTTTGGCCGGACATGTCGCTGGCTCTTTCGCTGCCTCCAGACAGGGTCATCTCACGGCTTACTTCTACTTTTTGTTTTAAATTCTGGAGCCAAAACAGCCGAGCCGCCGGGTGTGATGGTCAGTGCGCGCACACTGCTGGACTTCTGCTCGCCCCCGTCAAGGGATCGGATGTCTCCAACGATCTGAATGCGATTGGACCGGCAGCAAGCCGGTCAAGTCAAAGAAACTTCAACTTCTACAAATATGTCTCCACTCGGTAAGTGAGCAGGCCTGTGTGAAGCGGCGGGTCTTGCCTTCGAAGTTGGTTGGGGATGTTCTGCGCTCCGACGTCCCTTCTCGGTGCGTATATTTCCTACAGGAGCGGTATTTGGAGAACCAAGTCGAGATGACACATGCTGCGTTTAAAGGCCGGAGCTTTTAAAAGGACTGTCTGATAGATTACTTTTCCCAGTATAAGATATACTATCAGCGCAGGACACGTGGTTTGGTGACGACAGACGCCCCCTCTCCTCTCCTCTCCTCCCTCCCTCCTTCCTCTCCTCTCTGTTAAACCATGCAAACTGGAGTTGTTTCATGGATTTGTCAACAATGGGACATCAGCAATGCTGCTTTCCGCTGATTTCTGTGTTCGTCCGTCATAGACCATTTAACGGTGGCAGAGGAAGGAGGAGGAGGGGGAGAGAAAATTGGCCTGCATGATTGAAATATCTGATGCGCATTAACGTGGCGGCGTAAAAACAATACAAACCTATAACTTTGCTCAGGCAAACTGCTGAAAGCTGCAGAATGAAAACGACGACAGCTAAGTTCACGTGATCCTCCTTTAACTTCTTTCAGGCCCTATGTGTTGTTGTTGTTTTTTTTATTGTGCATGCATGGATTTTTTTTTTCTCACTTTATTTGAAACTATAGTTCCCGTGCATGATGCTCTTCGTGTTGGATACGTTGTCAGTGCGTAAGGATTCCACATTTGTGCTTTGTTTAGTTGGTGCATGCCTTTGATATTTTCCAGTGTTTTGCAGTCCGCCGTGTAAATCCAAGCTACGAATGCAAAGCATGAATTGAAGTCTATTTATTCCCGCAGGATTAGCCGAAGGTGGGAAGAATATTGAGCAGCAGCGGCGGCCAGCAGCACCGGCGACTATGAATGGAGAGAATAAAGAATTCCCTTAAGAGTTTGGAAGAGGTGCTAACGACCCCAATCAGTGCGTGGTTTTACATTTGAAAAAAGTAGGAAATGCGGGCAGCGGGTGAATGCAAAGAGAGCATTTATTCACAAGCATGAAGGTGAGCGGTGTAGGCTGGGCTCGGGGAGGGGATGTCGGATCCAATACAGAGGGGTTTCCTCCGCGGTGTGGGAACATTTGGGAGGAACAGGGGGAGATTTCGTACAACGTTCAAAGCGACGGAAGAAAATGTGCCGTAAATTAACAATATAGGAAATGAAAACTCGGATATTTTCCGAGGTGCCACAAGCGATTTAAACGTTCAATTTTTTTTTTTTTTATCGGAAGTCTTTTAGCACGTTAATGAAAGTATTTATAATAAACACCATTCAGTTCTTTGAGCTAGAGCTTTAATTTAAACATGAAACACGTGAGAAATAAAGATATGGTGTTAACTATTATTGCTCAGACACAAGCTAATTTAAAACACAAGAAGGCAGAATGCATTTTAATTTAGGGAGCATTAATATTATTGATATTATCATTATTATCACCATTGTTACATTTCAATAAATTACACATGTCACCTATTAATGACATGATTATTAATTGCATTTTCATGAATTTATTTTTGCATTTTACTTCACTTTAAAATCCCATCAGTGTTATTTTTATTTTTTATTTTATGAAGTAAATGTGATCCTTTAATTACCTTTAGCGGCGCACAGAGGTGCTGCTTCACGCGCCACCTCCGCCACCTCTGCTCTCGGAATGAAAGTCGGATTAATCAAACGCTATCATTAATAATGCGCGTATGGGTCAAAGGAGGGAAACATGTCTTCCGATTAGACTTGCTTCGTGTTAATCTCCGTGACCTGTGTGATCTGGAGGTCCGTCAATACGGACTACTTAGCAGATGAAACCAGAGTCTATACATCAACTTTAATCCTGCTTTTCCGTGGGGCGCATGTGTATTTAGGGAGGTTATATGTTTCTCTTTAGTTTCTGGCTTTTTCAGGCCCATAAATCAGAAAAAAATCAACTTTTGTTCTTGGTTGTTTGTTAGAGAGGGTTTTTGCTCAAATTGAAACTTGTTTATTTATTTTTTTGCTTGTGCACCGCTGATTTGACACAGTTCTTGCATTTCTCCATAGCAACATAAGTTCATTGAACTCTTTCTGATATTAGACAAAACCTCACTTTTGGTGCCTTTTAAAAAAATAAAAATAAAAGAGCTTTGTGAGCCACATTTGGCTGCTATTTTCTTATTTTTATTCTTTTTTTAAGGAATCAAGTCATAGAGCCACAAGATTTTGACCCACTGATCTCTCTCTCTCTCTCTGTCTCTGTCTCTCTCTCTCTTTGTGTGTGTGTGTGTGTGTGTGTGTGTGTGTCTGAGGAGAGAGACAGGTGCAGCCTGCCTCCTTTGAAAAAAGAACACCCCATGGTCGCAGTGTTGTGTGAAAGGCGGCGTAACTGCTGATATAACCTGACTGCAACAGCACCGAGAGGGGGTTTCAAACCCGTCCTTCCTGTGATCTTTTGAAGCCTCATAAATCCGCTTTTATACCTCCGCAGTTTGTTAATGAAATGTACGTTTTAAGCACACATGCACGGCTTAGCGCGACAAAACCTTTTAGTATAATAAGCCAACTCGCTCCGGCATGAAACCATTAGGGGGGGACAGACAGGAGAGACAGCAGCAGCATGCAGCAGCACAGGTGATGGAGAGGAAGCAGTCACCACATGTGATCCCTGCAAACTACCAGCAAGGTCACCGAACAAATAATTGTGATCATAATAATGTGATGCTCTGGTGATTCCTGAGATGGAGACTTTGTTTGTCTCTCTTGTCTCCCTGTAGGCTTCTCCTGCTGTCCCACTTGGGGTCAGAGGTCAGGGTCACCTGCAGAGGAGGACAGGGTGTTTGCTCAAAGACACTTCAGCGGACGCTTCAGACTACTGTCATGTTGAACAAGGAGACAGATTTGAGATGCTAAATATTGTTAATTCGTTTAATTTTGGGGGGGAAAGTCGTGAGATCATTTCACGGGTTTCCATTTTAAGTCAACTTGTTTCGATATTTTTCCCTTATAATGTGACATTATTTAATGCCTATGATTTCTGCTTTACGATTTCCATTTAATAATGTTTCAAAGAAAACCTTCAAAATTTGGGTAGTGCTCGCTCACACGCCTTTTTTTAGACCGTAAGACCAAATATGAACATTTGACGACATATTATTTATGTGTGTGAGCTAAATGTAGAAAAGGTGAAGCAGATTGTTTTGAATTGGATGGACTTTGACCACCTAATCAATAGTGACTGTCGCTCGTCCTCTCCTTTAATCTGTTGATTTCTTAAAAAATAGGCTGTGCAGTAAATACGTGCCACAGATGTATTTACGAGTTTATTACTTATTGAGCCCTCAATAGGATTTTTAGTCTCATTTCAGGAAAAAAGTTTTTTAACGATCTAATGTATACATATTTGCTGTTATGAAATCGTCCTTTAAAATTGAGGATAGCCTACAAATGTGCTATTGTACATCATATATCTGCACATATGATAAGTGCTCAAAATACAAACACGCTAACAGGCTAATTAAAATCCCAAACTCTCATTCTTGCATCAAAATCATCTGTTTGTAAAAGCAGATTTTTGAAAGGCAACTCATTTCATTAATTAGGTGAGAGAGCAGTTGGGTGCAACAGCTAGTAAAACGATGTGATAAATGAATGGCATTGTTAGCGCGCATGTAATTACGACCATTATGTTAATTATTTTACACCAGTAGCCAAAATCTTCAGCTTGTCAGATTTAATAAAACAAGTTGCTCTAAAAAAAAAAAAAATAATTGAGAAAAAAAATATCACCATATTCGCAAATATTTGTGCCACACAACGGTTATGTTGCACAGAAACAACAAATGATTGACATATTTTTCATAGCCATAAAATAATTGTACATGGTCGACAATGTGAATTCTGCAGAAACCTCGTTACTCTTCCTTGTGGAAATCACCATTTTCAGCTCTTCTCAAAGAATCCACTCTATCAACCTGCGAGTTTCTGTCAAACAATATGATGGAGCCCATTTTTAACCTGCAGGATCAGCCGGAGCCAGATCTCTCATAGGCACAAAGGGCCCAAAATAGACGACACTGATCCACGTGCGTGTGCTGTGTAAGTGTGTGTATGTTGGACGTCCCATCTATTTGAGCGTCTATAAAGACACCATGCAGCAGATTACAGCAGGTGATGTAGAAGGATAATGTCTCAACTGACCTAAGATTTTAGTTTCGTTCACATTGGGTTGAGATAGATTACATTATGATGAGGTCTGGATTCATGGTTCACATTATGGATTATGATAATAGCGTGTTTAAAAGAAAACAACCCAATTTATTTTCCAGTTGATTTGACCACGGTGACCCATCTTCTTATTTATTGTTTGCAGGTGTTGTTGCTGATGTCTGTAGAAAAAAATAAATAAAATTGGATAGAATCAGTGGACAACTGGATACTTGGGTTAGCGCCTATAAAGGGAGGATCATCTACAATATATATTTAACTAACGAGTAATACATTTCTTTCACGTTGTCTTCACTCTGAGGTCATCAGGCACGTGTGCGGCCTTTCTAGGCGTCACCATCTGCAAGTTGTATTTTGGCCATTAAGTTTGCTTCGTCGTTTTAGAAATGATCGAGAGGGGGTGGTGGTGGGGGGCGGGGGGGAGGGCTTCTGTGAAAAGCATCTCATCAGGTGCTTTTTATGGGAGTGAAAAATCAAATACAAGCAGCGAAATTAATCATCTCATCCACCCTTGTTCCAATAAATGTCTGTGTAAAATATTGTCAAAATGTTTTGAACGTGTTATGAAAAACCTTAACGAATATTTGGTCACACTGGCTCGTCAGCAAATGGTCTCAAACCCCCCCCCCCCACCCCTCTCTCCCTCTCTCCCTCTCTCTCTCTCTCTCATGCTCATCATCTTTGATTATGATGCTATTATTTTCCAGTTAAAACCAGAGCAATTTGCAGGACAATTGAAAAATACATTTTCACGTAGTTTATTTATTTAAAGTTATACTTTTATGTGTCCGATTCTGCAAACCTCTCTAACAGACACGCTGCACCTTCCCCACGCAGCCCCTCTGCCCGTCCACCGCTCCTCTTCTCCGGCCGGCCCGTCGGTGGGAAGCCCCCGGGGGGATGCCGCATGTCACATGTTCCTCGCGGCTGCTGGTGGGAAAGTGACACCTCCCGCTAAATGCAGCCGGATTACCATGCCAATGTGTATCTGTTAAATACGTGCAATGTCACCCAGTTTGTAGGCTTTTTTTTTGTCATTCAGATTGAGGCTGAAGAGTTGCACATGAGTTTATCACCATGTTGTGAGCGCAGCAATTCAGGCTGTAAACAGTGCAAATTGGTTCAATAGCGTGCATTTAACACGGTGTCAACACAGAGGCAGCCTGCCTTTGCACCAAATCATTGTCTGCATAAAACCATTGTAAACGATGTGCTAATACAGCCAGGGGGTGTCAAATGGTTGTGGTAAATAGTGACCAGGGAAAAAAATAAAACAGACGTCGCCAGAAATGTGTTTGTTCATTTATAAAAATCATATTCAGGAGCAACATTTTGTTTCTTCAAATAAGCAAATTAACAGCAAAAAATGTCAGTCAGTTTGTGTCATTTGTCATCAAAAATAAGGAAACCTTGACATATATATTGTATGGTGCACTGATGCGCTATCCAACAGGAAAAATGATAATTTGTGTGAAAAAAAAAAACACAACGAATCCGTACAAAAATCCTACATGGTTCCCAAAACGGTGTCCAATGTTGTGACTTCTCATGCACTAATCTTAACGTTTGCATGTGAGGCAGCGTTTCCCATAATTGACGTAAAAAAGAAACTCTCACTCAGTGCGACCCCTGACTCAATATCCCCTTGCCTATTGATGCATATATATATGTAACATCAAATTAAATTACATCCCCGCCTGCCCTGCCCATGATAATATTCCTTCACATAATCTGTCAAATTCTTCACAAAGACACTTTACCTCTTCTCGAACCCAATTATAGGAATTGTAGAAGATGATGGTGAGGAGGAAATAAATAAAGCTTTGGACTTGGAGTGGAATGATGTTTTGATTTTGATTGACTGAAATGTGTGTTTATGTTAAAAAAAGTGCCTATTTCACAATATATCCTGAAGTGTTTCATAATATCACTAGTAATCTGTAAAATGCTTTATTCTCATCAAGGCCTAATGATATCACCTTAAGGCAAATTATCTAATATTTCTCCCCTAATACAGATTGTACTCCATCCCTTTATTTGCTTTATAAAAAGGTGTCCTTGTCTGTTAATCCAGTGGAGAAGTGAATATCCCACATCCTAATCAAAGTCATTGTGCTGTCTCTTGAAATTAAGGACTGCACCTTTAAATTGTCAATTACTCTGAGGTTAAGTGGACTGAATAGACCCAATGATTCAAATCAGGTGTTACAATTTACTGCACATAGCTATCTGACTTCATTTCATTTGGGCCTGAATCTCTCCTGTAGACTATTAAGTGATTTATTACACAAAGGGACATAGTTAGACTCCTAATCCATGATTGTTTACTAAATAACACATTTTTATATCATTTTAAACTACACATCGATAGATCTTTATTCTACATGATTAGACTCAAATTCAGCACTGGGTCGTAATAACAGTGTGGAGGACTGTAAAAAGATTCCATTACAAGTAAAAGTCCTACTCTGCTCTCAGAAAAGTATAATCAAGAAAATGTACTTAAAGTATCTCAACACGGAAAAATGATCCCTGTGACTGTTTTATCAGTTCGTTGCAGTTGAGATGCAGCTCATGTTTTATTATTTTAATATGCTGATTATTTTCTCTACTGGTTTGTTAGATGGTCTGTAAATCTTCAGGAAACAGTGATAAATGCACATCACATTTACATAGAGGCAAAGTGACATTTTAAAATAGCTAGTTTTGTCTGAACATTAATCAAACCTCATAATTATTCAATTTACTGTAATTTAAGATCAAGAAAAAGCAGAAAATCGTTACCTTTCAGAGGCAGCAAACAAATTAGAATAGTTTTCATGTTATGTTGATCGACTAATCATTTACTCGACTAATCATTTCAGCTCTAATTTGATTTATTGTTGGATAGCAATCTATGACAATATGTCATATTTTATAGGCTCTCATAAGTTTTATATATAAAACCTTAACCCGTAAAGTAATTATAGTAGTCAGATAAATGTTGTGGCGTAAAAGGAACAATATTTCCTACTGAATTGTAATGGAGTAAAGGTATGAAGTAGCATGACAATATTATAATTATACTTATAATATAAGTACAAGTACCTCAAATTAAGCACACTAAATAACCCAAAAGTAAAGTAATAAATACCACTAACACAGGGTCAAAGCAACCCATTGGTACTGGGTAAAGTCAACCCAGTATATTATGTTGGTGCTATATTTATCCAAACTGGGCATATAATATAATTTAGGTAATTTTGCTCATATTACGGTGTTTGTTAATACTTTAAACTACACTGTTAAACATGTCTGAATAATAAAGTTATCAGCCAAACAGTGTTAACACCCAAACGAAGTTACCAGCCTCAAACCCATGCCGGGAGTCCAAAGACAGCCACACAAGCATCAATATTTTACATTCCCTCAAGAATCCTCTTTAAAGATGCAATCATGTCCTCCTATTCATTATCCATGTGTATGTCTTCTAGGTATGGCCTTTGTCATTAAGCAATAATTCTCCCCTCCACAGTCCCACATTACTCCACTGCTCCATACTTTTACAAATGCCTCGGGGCTATAAATACTAATGAAATCTCTTTGCTTAATTTGATTTTGCTGGTACACTTGCAGTTATGGCTGAACTTTCCCACGAGAGAGGCTGATTGAACACTTTCAAGTCCTTATGGAAGCAGGAAAACATTCCAAAGAGCTGGGGAGATCATTTCCATAATTACCCCGATTGGCAGCCTAATGACCTTCTGTGACAATAAAAAGATCTCTTGTTAATTCCATTTCTGTCGCTGACATTCAAGAGATTCCTATCTTACATGTTTGAGGGTTCACAAGATAACAAGTGTACTTTTTTTCCCTCCCGTTTTCAGCCAGCGGAAAGAGCAGCCCCATTCAGTTTTGCTCCCCCAGCACACTGCAGTGATGTGGCTCGGCTCGGCTCTGAAAGGGATCTACTTGTGCCTGCACAGCTCGTCCACCCTGCCCCAAAAGTTGGATAATTTATGGGCCTTGGAGAGATTATAAAGATGGATCTTTGAGGCAATCAATTCTCATGTTGCGTTTTGAATGGTGGGATAGAAATGAAGTGCAGAATAATTAAAAAGATCACAAGTCCCCCCTCGCATGTAATAATGAGTGGCTCCAGAGGCAGTGGGCTCTGCCACATTGCCGGAGGAAGTGCTTTTGATTTGATTAAGAGGACACCCGGCCCGGTCCAACACAGTGCTACACAATGGGGGGGGGGGTTTCACCACAGCATTGGAAATCACACTCTGTGATGTCTAAGTCAGGATGACTCAGAGCTGGCATGAGAAGTGATGGAGGCGGTTGTTTGGAATATGTTTCACAGTGACCACAATGCTCAGAGTGTTGTGGGATGTTAAAATAAAATCCATCCGTTCTTTGCATATGAATCAGTGTCAAAATGTACCCTCAGCCCTCAGCAACTGTGATCTGTTGTGCCTTGTCAGATTCAAATGGTAATCTAAGGCCTTTTTATACCTCTGAATGCATTAGACTAAATGTGAAATGTGCATCTGTTATTAGCCTTTTGCGTGCTTCTGAGGACAAGGACAAGCTTTTTTGGAATAAACGTCTGATATCTTGGCCCACTCACGCTGTATTGCACTTGTACTTTGCTTAGTACACAGGGTATTATTCAAAACATGGTAAAAAGCATCCAACACACATAAGTCCCTCAATTATGAATAAAGTAAAGGACATTGCAGTGAGCTGGCGAGGGCGTCCTGGTAACAGATGGTGGCATGTGTGACTGCTTTCCTCTACTGATTGGGGAACTGTAATGACACCTGGCAGCGTGCTCACATTGAATATCATTCTGCTGGTCACTTGGTCAACTCAACATTGGCACACTGCACACACTTCCAGAGAAGTGCAGCGCTGCAGGCGGTAGTTAATTCAGTGGGGATTTCCCTTTTAAAGGTGCAAACATCTCATAACTAATCGATCCATAGACTGATTCGCCCGTACAGTGCAAATTCATGGCATGCTGTGTGCGTGTATCTCACATCTTTTGATCTGTTCTGTACCATCTCTAACACAAATGGGCCTGGTTTTTGACCTGCAAGAGGAAGCACCAATCCTTGGTTGCAAATATTAGTGAGCTAGTCATAAATCTAAATTAGTGATGTTTGGCAGCCTTGGGAATGATCACAAATTACCTAGTGGGTCATGTTTGGTATAGGTTTAAAAGAAGAAGAGCAAGACAGCAGGTGAAAATTTGTTCCATCGTCCATTTCATAGAACAATTGCCTGCACAACGACAAAATAGTAGAAGATTCTCTTCAGATGCAAAATAATTACTTTCTTAAGTGCAAAAGGTATAAATAGGACTTAAATAGGTTTCAGACAAACAGTCCCTTGGCCAAACGTTTTTGTCACATTTTTTCCATCAACCCTTTCTCAACTCTTTAAACGTGTGTTCCTTCTCAACTGTAGACAGCCTGATTATGTAGCCATAATATTTTCTTTAGTGTTTTCTTTCTTCAGTGTCAAAGAATCAGCCTATTTAAACTGTATATACCTGAATCATGTGTACTTATAATGTAATTGGCACATTCAAATTAAGAATTGAACATATGTATGCCACATGAGACATTCTTTATGAATTTTTAGATGGTATATTCCTGTATTCCACCTCCAAAATAAAACAAACAACACATTTTAGAAGCCTGTTGAGTTTGATGTAGTACATTATAGGATTCACCTTTATAGGTGAATATTGTTGTCAAAATATACCAATTTTAATTCTGTACGTCCAATCTAAACCCATAGCAGCCAATGCACAACATACATTAGAAGACACCAACACAGAATGTAAAAGTATATATATATATATATATATACAACATTTTAACTTATTATAATGTTTTTGTCCATAAACACACTGCTGTGATTAGTTGTGAAATAACTTCTTCATATTTTTTACCCCCCCTTGTTAACAAAAATAATTGGTTTATAACTTTCTTTCAATCCAGTGGCTTCTGGTTCACTGAAGGAGCTTGTGGAGGATCAAGCAAATTATTTAAACATTTTCCAAAATCATCAAAGTCCTGTGGTTAATTGTTACTTGGCTTGCTTCTTCTTGGGCTGTAATGTCACAACTCAAGAACCAAAGTGAGGCTAAAAGGTTAATGTGGCCATGTGATTGGACTTGAAGAAGCAACCTAGAACAGCAAATTTAATTATCATGTTAGAATTCTCCATCAAAACAATCTATACTAGAAATTAGGGGAATTCCTGTCAGATGACTCTTGTTAGTGGAGCTAATGTGGCTAATGTTATTTGGAGCAGCCTTACACCTTCTTTGAATGTTATCAAATGTTTACAAAAGAGCTTAATGTGCTAAAATGCAATCAGAGAATCTACTGGTTACTCTGTGGCAGCAGTGTTCCCTGGCTTAGTGATGCATTGTGGGTAAATAACATTGAAACAAAGGTTGCCTAAATGTTTATCTCATATTCTTAATTTCCACAGGGCTGTGAAAACTCACAATAGGAGGTTATTTCTATTCATTTTCTGATAATATTGATATGCTTTTATTAGACCGCTGACAGAAATATGACCTAAAATGAGGGGCGAGAGGGACGTCGGGGACGCTGGGAACGAATGGGAACGTTGTGATTACATGGTCAACGCCATAAAACGGTACGCCCTGATGACAGGTGATTCTGCAATGATCACTCTATCACCATGACAGCATTTTGTGATTGTCTCACCATGTTTTTGTGTTGCAAACTGACATTGCTGCATCATTTTCAACACAGTTCTATGTGCTGAAAGGGAAATGATTTGTGTTTCTCCAACACAGATGCTTGAGTGTAATTATTGTGCAGTATCAGTGAATCCTTACTCTTTAATGCGCACTTCTTCTGCTGCTTAGTTATTAGGTTTTTGTTGCACTTGTGTTATGGCTACCCGCCTTATTTCCCCTTACAGGGACTCGTCCTCCTGGATCAGGTTTGCTGCATCCTGCAAAGAGGCCTTCAAACTTTCAGAGGCTCACAAAGGACCCATTCTCTTCTGTGTTGCTCTTCTTCATCACCCAGCTCCAGGGCATAGCAGATCTGCTCAAACCCTAGTATTGTCTGGGCAAAACCACATATTAAATTTGCCCTGCATAAGCCATTTCATTGAGCAGTAGAAGGAATTCCTTTGCTGGGTCATTCATCTGTGTACATGGTTTGGACACACATTTGAAACAAAGCAAGCCAGTCAAGGATAATATTGAGGAAGTTACATACATTTCAAGCTTTGCAGCATATGTCATTTCTGTTTCTTGCTCTTTTTGCATTGGAGCTGGTGCAGATTCATGCAGCGAGAACATCACCAGACTGTAGCTGCGAGCGATCCAAAAATTTCTCCCTGCATATGTAATGTTTTGCACTTCATTAGGAATTCTGGATTTTCCCCATCAGGAATGTCAACTGAATATAAAGAGAGGGAAACTAAGAGAGCTCTCTATCCACTGCAAACAATTAACAATGAATAATAAAAAGAAAAAGTTGAAGAAATCTGATTCAAGCCAACCGGTTGTCCTGTGGATAATTCATCAGTTCTGTATTGGAATAGTCCATGAACGTGACTCTTGTGTGTTCATTTTAGTTATGAATACATTGCGTATTCCATATCTGTAATTTAATCTCTGAACAAGCACAGCATGGTTTACGAAGCTAATCACTTTATGACCATGTTAATGACTTATGTTGTGCTACTTGTCTTTATTGTGATTATTCTTTTGTGATTAGTATAGTTTTTTTTTAGTCATGCAAATAGGATCTTTATGAAACATAAAAAAGGAAACTGTCTGCAAACAAACTTTGTTAATTGTGTTAAAAAAATGAACGTGTTGAAAATCTTGTCTTTCTCTAGGAGAGATTTTTTCACATGCAGAAAATAGTTTGATAGATTATGGATTATATATGACTTTTCAACCTATTCAACCATCAACCAGACCATTTTGCTCTTTGACAAACTTCTAAATGAAGAAAACACATGCAAATGAAGCACAGCGGAAACATGCTGCAAATTCAGAAATGCACTATTGTTGATGACCCGTCAATGTGTTCTGATGATTCTTGTAGTACTGCAGTGAAAAAATCCCCTGAAACCCCAAAAGTATTTTCTTCATAGACCACCATCATTAAAACAATATGGCCACCTCAAACTGCAAACAAGGTCCATCATTGCTCTTTGTATTACAATTGTTTTATTTAAAACGTTCCAAAAGCCCAGAAAAACATCAACTCACGACATTCCACTACACAACCTGAAAGCTAGAAAACATTTTTGGCCTATCCTCTCAGCTCGTAATTTTCATCCCAAGTGAATGAAATCTGGTATTGAGTTTGAATAATAGGCACTGTGATCCAATCACATACTTTTCCTCTTTACTTTTAGTATACTAAAGCTGCCCTTTCAAAGTTTGCACTGTTGCATGCAGTATCCCTTCAATTGACACATTCTACTTAGTTATAACATTGCGCCTTGAACTGTGACCCTCTTTATAGTGTATTTTTTGCACAAAGGATTGTGGGTCAGAATAGCCAGAAAAGCATGCTGGCTTGCATGCTGCAAAAATGCGACCGGATCCAGCAGGACATTCTGGTATTTTAACATACTGCTTTTGACATAATATGTATTGGGACATACAGAATCTTTCCTGGCATGCTAAATAGTATGGTAGTATGGTAGTATGGGTATTGGAATGCACAGATGCTCACATCCAAGAGCATGTTCATCAGTTTTAAGTGTACCCTAGACACTTTTATTTTAAACTCAGTTCTGTTTTGTTCTGCACAACTTGCAGTGCTGTTTGTATTTGCTTGTGTTTCCTCTTTTTGGTTCTGTTTATATCTGCGGTGCATTTTGTTACAATGTGTATGTGTTGTCAAATTTCTTTATTGAATTGTGTTTTTTTTTTTACTTGCAGTGCACTGAGCTCTCAGGGCCACTGTATCTCACACCTTCTTAAAAATGTGTGAAATTGGTGTTCAGATAATCCATTACATAGAGTCCCACAGCGCACAGACCCTCAAGATAGACTCTACATACAGGACACAGCTTACTTTACAACATGTCAGTCCTGCAAGTTGAAAAAGGTCAAAGTGAGAGTTGAATGCTATTCATTTATCTAGCTCATTGAAAATGTTCGCACTTTAGTGTTGACCTACATGCTGGGTTGCTTTACAAACCCTCACAGCGTACAGTAGTTTACTGTGGACCCAGTGTGCCTGAACTTCCATGACCCTTGGTTATTGTACCGAAATTCCTCTCAATTTTGCACATTAATCACTCTGTAAACATTTGATTTATTTCAAAGACGCTTCCACTTACCTTAAATTGTATTTGTCTGAAACCAAAGTCATCTGACAGGAATTCCTTTATGCGCTGCTGCTGCAGTCCAAACACGACTCTAATACAATATAAAACATCTGAGAGGTGAGCGGCTGAGGCTGACCATCATCATCTCACATGATGTTGTGTTTGCAGAGCAGTGGTGTTTTACAATAATACATTGAATTTAAGACCCAACTTATTTCTCACTGGCCAAAATGTAATTATACTGTCTGAGGCTAAACTTCAAATAACAGCTGTTAAAAGTTTTCCGAGGTTTTCTCTAGGCTGTGTTAACAGCCTGTCTTTGACCAAAACAGATAACAGTTCAGTTCAATTGAAGTTGAAATTAAATTGAAAGGGACGAGATCTGTTGAGTGAAAGGAGCTTTATGTGAAAACAGGAGTCTACAGCCATACAGGCGGCTTTGTTAGGCTGTATGTATTGGAGGCATAGTTGCTTTGAGCTAAATCCTTACATTGGCATGTTTTGGTTCAATAGCTGTACTTTTTGCCATGTTAACCATCTTAGTTTAGCGTGTTAGCAGGCTAACCTTTGCTAATTAGCACAAACAAAAAGGTTAGCTGTTTGAGGCTAATGGAAATGTAACACGTTTTATTTGTTCATTGGATGAATAAGAATTCTGACTTGATAATGGCGCTCAAGGAAATGTACCGATTTCATTGCAGTTTATTCGATAGTTGCAGAGATATTTCACCTTAAACTACAACCTCATGTTGGCTCTTGAGTAAAAGTCAGAGAATCACCAAAGTCTGTATGATTCATCCCTTTCGAGCACCATGAATATCTGTACAGAATTGAGCTGTACAGAGCTGTTGACATATTTTAGTCTGGACCAAAGTGGTTGACCAACCAACATTGCGTTCCCTAATAGAAATTCTGCGAGTGAAAAGAACAAACTTCAGAGATCGTCTTTAATGTCCCACTTTTTGCAATCGGTTTGAGCAGACTACCGAATAGATCAACGCTAATGTCCTGTTCGCTTCAAGAAGAAGTCCACTGGGGACTCGTATGTCCTCACACTGGTCGCGCTGACATGGTCCATTCAGTTGGCATCTGTCCCATGATCCCTCAGAGTCACAAAGTTCCCCCTGTGCTTGTGTCCGTCTGGTGTATGTCATGATCTATGCCACTGTAATCCCAGGAGAAATATCGGTCACCATGTGTGTGTTTGTACACACCGTGTAGTTACTATTCTTCTGCACCTTGTGTAAAACTGCCCTTTCCCTTTACACCATACAAGCATCTGTGTTTTGATTTTCCTTTTCTCAGCGAGTGTGTGTGTGGTATCATCTCCCCAGTGTATTCTAGGCCTCTTACTCAACTCTCACATGAGGGTGACACGAGGCTTCTGGTTTCACTGTAAAATTAGGTTGACATCAATAGAGTCACAAGTGTCACCATGTGGCCACCCTGCACTTCACTACAATACACAGAACGTACTGTAAATGAACAGAGACTTGACTGAGGTCTTTCTCTTCTCTTCTTTGTGTGTGTTTGTCAGTCAGCATATGTCATCAGGCAAGACTTTCATTGATCATTTATTTTGTTATTCATCATAAACTTGAATGATTTATGTGAAGCGGGACTGACGGTTCTGGGTGTCGGTGAAAGAGTTCTAATGATGTTTCCTCCTGTTTTGTCAAAATTCACACCTGAATATATTTGGTTGCAGAAGGACAAAATAATCAGTGAAATGCCGGCATCCAGCCCACTGTTTAAGTTATGGTTCCACATGAACCAATTGGTCTATCTTGTTGTCAATCATCTCATCAATACCCCTGGTCCTTATGAACAAAATGTTCAGGCTTGGTTGTAACCGCTCTTTGCGTGTTGTTACAGCAATTCAAGCAACATTTGAGCATCACTTTTGGTTGTGTTCCATCCTAACTAATGGGAAATTAGGTTGTACAACGTTCACTTAACAGTTGCCTGTGTAATTTATTGATAATGATGTTTTAGTGAACTATTCACAGTCAGAAAGAATTATGACGTTGTTTGATTTGAGTAAAATACGTGTTAAAGTTACTTAAAATCTTTGTTTTAGTGCTTTATCAATTTACGCCTGTGTCATTTTTTTTATTATGAGGCTGTTATAAACTCATAGCTGCTGTAAGTTTCACCAAAAACCTCACAGATGTCACAGGTTAGTTGTGTTACTGATCTGTAATGAGCTCTCATATTTAACAATTCTAATGAAATGCTTTTCTTGAATCTTGAATGCAACTTTTCACATCAAATACATCTTCATTTTCATTTCGTCCTGGTTATTCTGAAAAAGAAAATGTGCAATACATCCGTATTTGAAGCTAATGCTTACCACTGACCGTTTGCTAAATCCCTCACCTTAACAGTGACTGGCCAATCATAGTTTAGTAAACTTAACTCAGTGTGGCCGGCCTGTATGCTTTGGATTCTGTGGTTCTAATATTAGCCGCAAACGTTAGCATGTTAGGCTAGTCCAGGATGATAGTACGTATCAGAGCGTGGAGTGACGTTGGATTTGGGGAAGTTAACACTCTAGCCAAACTTGTTACCTGTTATACTTTATGTTCGGCAAACACATGAATGATAACATATATTTTTGCCTGGCACATGTAGCTTTAGCCTCAGTGACTTAGCACAATATCATGTATATAGCCTTGAAGAACTATCTGAGACATCTTTAACTGTTTCTTGTTTAAAAACAAGCCAATTGAAAACATGAGAACTTCAGAGATGGCATTTTCAACCAGCGGATTGAGCTAACAATTGCCTAATTAGCTGGCTAGCTACAGTTAGTAGTATCTGCCAGTGACGACTGTCATGTCAGGCCGCAAATTCGAAAGTCAGCCGCTAGAAATGATAAGCCTGCCAAGATTTTTGACTGCTAAATCTGCCACTGTAATTATTGATGATTGTAAACTACATATGTGCTGTGCTATAGTGAAAAGCTCGACAGGCATAGCATAACAGTAACTAAGGTGGGCGGGGCTTAACAAAGTCAGTTCCTTTTGAAGCTCATCTACATAATGCTGTTCTAGACCCAAAATAATATGATTAATGGCTTAATGGTCAACTTTTTGTTGGGATTTGTGGTTGAAATACACAATTACCCAGAAAACCTGTCTTGGATAAATTCTCTTGAAAAAAAAACAAACAAATGTTTTAAAACCTCCTGTAATACAAAGTAAATCCAAGCAGCTGAGTAGTGTTGAACCGCTGGCCATGAGTTGTTGCCCCTCCCTGGCCAGATCATTTGTTTTCAATGGCTGAAGGTCTCTGTTGCCCAGTCTGTGGCAGGACCAAATTAAGAGGTGCACGCAGGATGGATGAGCGCAGAGCGAATGAAAGATTGGCGGGCAGGCCAAGATTTTTCCTGTTTTCTCTCCCCTTTCTACTTTCCTTTTGCTGCCTTCTGTCAGATAGATGATGTGCGAGGGAAATATTATTTGTTCTGTTTTCACTGTTGATTCTGTCTTGTCCTCCTTTGAGTTGCTATCTCAATTTTGATGACAGAAACGAGAGATAAAGCCAAAGTAGAAGACCCGCTTTAGAGTTGTTGCTGTACTGCTGCATCTCTGGGATGAATAGTTTACAGTTCCAAATGAGGATGAGATGGTCACTGATTATGTCATCCCCCTTTGATTTTTACTGTAGTTTGAACAGCCAGCTGAACAACTTTTCCTAATGCTAAACATCTTAGATTAGCTTAAGGTTTTGCAACTAAAACATTCACATCCGTAATTTGAATCAAATAAATTAAATAAGATGGAGTTCATTTTAGTTTCCATCAATTTACAAATACCTCTTAGACTTTAGATGAGAAAACTGATGCATCCAAACTCTATATTGAGCTAAAAAGAGCAAGGATATGTTTTTTTTTTATTATGATGATCAAATTGCCAGTCTGACACAGTGAAACTTCCTTGTAATCTGTGCTTAAATCTGCTAAATACTAACAAAAATGTTTACAAGTTTGCACCTGAATCTGCCAGCAAGTGATGTGAGAAATGTGTCTCTGACATTACAAATGGCAAAGACCAAGAGAGGTAGGCGCCAATTGCCACCAACATTGTGACAGGTGCGCAACAACTTCCACTGTGCCTGGTGAAGAGAAGAGGCCTTAGCTGCACTCGGGGTCATAGGTTACGACTCAGTCCAAATGAAATACTTCATAGCTGTTAGATTTCCTGCTTGGACAGACAGAGGGGTTAGGTCACCAAATATATATTGATCCAACTGTCACACACATTGTCCCGTTGAGTTTTGTGTTTGAGGAACTGTTGTCAAGAAATACAATAAAAGATGAGAGGCAGAACGTGCAGCAAAAAAATATTTTTAGGAGGGTTTTTTAAATGATTATGGTAGTCGTTCTGGTTTACTGCTAACAACCATTGTGGTGCTTTCAGATATCAGGCGGTTGCCGCTGCTGCCTCCACTGTTTTCAGTGCAAACAACATCAGCAGCAAGGAGAGGGAGGGTGGGGACTCTCTCGTAAACATGCAACCTCTTTGACAGTTGTTTCCTTGTGATGTAGTGCAGTAACTAATTATGATCATGTGTAATATTTACTATTAGCGCATGTATAATATAACCATTATAGAATTTATTTATTTATTTCTATGATAACAACACAGAGGGATTTACAATAATAAAAATGTAATTTGGACAATTGCTTTTTAATTAATGTGTGGTGTTATTACAAAATATAAATCTTGAAAAGTTGAGATTTCATTCTTGCAAACAGTTGACAGAACAATCTCACCTCATTAACCATTTAGCTATGATATGCATTCGTGTGGTAGCTTTCAATCATATCTCATGATCTGCCTCAGCTCCTGTTTATTCCCTTTTAGAATAGTAAATGTTAAAATGTCCTGCAAATATCTATGTTTCCAAGCTCTAGCAAAGCTAAATGGTTATTGGAATAAGATTGTTTTGTCAATCTTTAAAGACGACTGATAATTGCTAGCATGAAGGAAACTCTAATGAAAAATTCTCAGTTTCACATTAAGGAAATCATTCATACTTTTCAATGGTATTTATTTTCGAATTTGAAATAAAGGGAACATCTTAAGAACTTAAGAAACAATGAAATCATCACATAGTTCCTGTAAGTGAACTATTTGGCTGTCATGTATGTGTATGTTTTCTTCCCAGAAACAGAAACAGTCATGTGACTGTGTTGTTTGATGGTGAACTGAGTCAGTCAGCGGCCATGAGATCATCCTATGGAGACAGATCATCACCCCAATTACAAAGGAGTGGGCTATGTGTCGTATTTACCACCACAGCGAGGCAATATGTGTGTCCCCTCTCAGTCTACGCCCTCATTTTACACCCCTCAACCACCACTATCATCATCACCTCTACCACTAACCTTAACTGTCGAAGGCCTATCTCATAATGGCCAATTAAATGCCTTGATTTTAGCCAAAATGGCGTGGCAAGGAATTACTTACCAGAGCTAGCTGGGTTACTTATCTGTAAATGGTGGTTCCTTAGCATTTGGTGGCATTTGAGGGCCCCGATCACAAGATAACTGCAGGTCATTTGTATGTTAATGACTCAATGACATGTAGTTAAGTTAGGTGTGTAGCTGAACGCCTCGCTGGAGCGAAGAGTGGGGCAATGCAGTCAGAGGTATAGAATAGAATAGAACAAAGGGGAATAAAAGGCATAGGGAAGACCACATATAAACCAAAGATACAACATATAAACTGGTTGACAAAACAATCTTACCTCAAGGTCCATTTGGTAGCTGTTCTGAAGTTTCTGATCACATCACATGATTATCGCCAACAGATGGATTTTGTATATTATTTAGATTCTTAAAGTGCTCGGGAAAAAAATGAAATTAGAACATCTGTATTTCCATGATAAGTGGGAAGACTCCATCTGCTAATGATTATTATCAAAAGCTCCTGAGCGGCTGCTAAATGGACCTTGAGGTGAGACGGTTTTGTCAACTGCTGTTTCCAAGGTCAAGAGTGAAATTTGAGACTCGATAAAATATTAAGTTATAGAATGAAGGGAAAGCCAAAGTGAGATTTAAAAATGTTTAAAAGATGTGCAATGTTTTTGGATCATGGAGACAAAGCGGGAGGCTTACCCTGAGTAAGTCAAGGAGAAACAACAGCACACTCACTTTGGTATACTGTATGTAGAACACAAATTGGTTATGTTTTAAGGTATTGGAAAGAGCATTTGCTGATCATTTGCTTTAATTTCAGAATATTTTTTTTGAGACGTGTATGAAGCGTATACTAAAGATCATAAGAGTGTCCAACATTTTGAAAATAGCCACTTACAGAGCAAAAAGCCTGTTATCATGGAGAAAATAAATTGTAAATTGGTGGGTTCAGATGATGTTCATTGTTGTGACAACAACTTCCTTATTGTTAAGGATGGGATATGACGTCATCTTTCTGCCGTCAAGTTAATTTGAGAAAACATCACCACTTATCTTTGTCAAGAGCATTTATAATCCCTTTCATTATTGTATGAATGTAACACAATGTTTTGCAGTTAAGAAATGAATTGCCACCTAATTCTATAATCACTCAGACTTTGTTTGCCGTTACCTAACAATATAAAATAAACAGTTTGTCAGAAAGCACTGTGGCATTGTTTTTAATTCTAAACAATTCCCATATGTAATTTAACACAGTGCAGGCCTCTTTCAATAAGCACCAGAGCTATTGATCTCTCCTCCTACTGCAGCACTCCTAAAGAGAAATCAGAAAGTTGTGCGAATGTTCTATGCAAATGTTTAGTGTATTAGCATACACAAATGTAATTAAAGCATAATTAGAGAGACAAATGGTGCTGTGAAGCTCTGCGCCTTGGCTCCGGAGTCTGTTTATCAGCAGCCCCTTGTTTAGTCGGCTAAAACAGGTTTATATGGAACAAGCGCCGCTGACTGCTGCATTAATTGTTATCATTGCCTTGGAAAGCAAATAGGTGCCATAGCGCTGCGGACTGTGAGAGGAGAGAGCCGGAGAGGGACCGGGACAAATTAGTGTGGAAAATGAGAGTGTCGAAATTGGAGAGGGATTAGCACAGACGATAATGAAGCAATTAAAGAGTAAGCGCTCAGCACTCAGGTGCCTTTACTGAGCTGGTTCACTCCAGCTGCTTTCAGACGCTCCAATGCAAATATATCCCCAACGGTGAGGGGAGGTAACACTCTGTCCTAATACATCACTGATATAAACTGAGAGGAGAGAGCACAACACGACATGCTGCAGCATAATGCAACGTGACAAAGTACAACACAATCTGACACAACATTGACACGACAAGATGGAACAACACACAACATGGCAAGAGATAATACAAGACAGCACAAGAAGATATAACAATACGACGCAACACAACACATGATGGTGCGGCACAAAATCATGCAACTCAAAGATAATACACAACAATGCGACCCAACAATTTTCACAATGACAATACAAGACAATTATGAAACGCATGAAGACATTTTTCACTGTAGTACTGCAACACATTACAACTATAGCTGGGTATTGATTCTCAGTACTTTTTGACTGAAATGTGTCCATAGCAGTTTTGTGCTAACTGTCGAGTACAAGTATTCTTTGATTAGATAGATCCTGACTTAATTCAAAATGCTGTCACCTACAGATAATTTACGAAGGCAAAGTTCTGGTTGGCCAGTTCATATTTAGCCTAGACCTTGTGTAGCACATGAGAACTTTGTATTTTTTGTCAAAGGATAAGGCTTATGTTATACTATATTTTTGTTATTGTTAACAAATACTACAAAGAGATTAATACAAACAATGTGTTAAGGGGCCACTAGACTCTATCACAACTGCTTGTCAGATGGTGGAATAGCTTTGGAATCTTCAAACCTTTCCGATGTCGCATTAAAGGCAGCTGTGTCCAACCATTTCTGTAACTACCCAAAACAGACAATCAGACATCCACACCCACCTCACACCATGAACACGTTTCAATGACTTCTTTGTATTGCCCGGCCCAGAACTTTGTCTCTTTCTTTCCAACTCCCCGACCTTGTCTTTTGCTAAGAAGAATGGCTAGCAGCTCTTAAAAAGGCAAAGTTATTTCCCAAAACAGCTGGTCACGGTGCATTTTTTTGGATAGCGAATTACCTGGATAGCGAATGTGGGATTGACTCAAAAATAAACTACAGTGCCTCTTTGCATTGTGATGAAGGAGCATGTCACCCAGTGCATGAGTGTAACTCATTGATGACATTTTAATTGTTTTGGCCGACAATGGAAGTCTATGGCAGAGAGAAATAAGCTATATCAACCATTGGTTACGTAGACAAACAGGATCAATGTATTGTTTGTTTTGGTCTTTTCATGGGTTTCGGTGAGTATAAGAAAAACATAGAATATCACCAGACTAATCCTTTGAATCAAATAGTGGGGAGATTTGTTTTTATCTCTCGAAATCTGGTATCAAAAAAGTATTATTTGATATTGGTACCAAAACATAGGTATTAGTATCAAGCCCCACAACACCACAAGATAACAAAGGCACAGTTAAAACCTCAGTTAAAGCTCCGTCTTAAAAAACTTATTATTAACTTGATTTAATCGTCACACATGAAATGTGCTCTCTGCATTTAACCCATCATAAGCATTTAGGAGCAGTGGGCTGCTGCAAAGCGCCCGGGGAGCAACTTGAGGTTCAGTGTCTCGCTCAAGGACACTTTGGCATGAGGACAAGAGTAGCCGGTGATTGAACCTTCTCATTGTAATGAAAGGACAACCCGCTCTAACCCCTGAGCCACAGTCACTCCACTGTCAGGCGCAACACAACAGAACACAACAACACTCAGATGGACATGACGGAGTATATTGATGCAAAGTTCATGAAAGTGCAGCGCAGAACAAAATCTGTGTTTAATATTTGGAATATTTGTGAAAAAATAATTCACAGACATAATCATGCAGAATGAGAGTTGTAGTTCCTCATAAGATTAGAAAGATTATAATATGGGTGATTTCACATACTTTTTCATGCCATTTCAGATTTTTATTAAAGTATACACTGCAATAGAAATATATGTCCCAATAGTGAAACGGAACTCTGAAACATGGAGAAGAAAAATGAAGCACCACAGTGCAGTGGCCTGATTAAAGCCACAATGTCCCATTATGAACAGCCAAGAGATGTCTGAGTTACAGTGAGGGTTCAGTGCAAAGTCGGTATTTTACTGTAGCAGATAACATTTTAATATTCTGTCCATTACTCAGACAGTCGGCCTAATGCTGCCGAATGATGGGAGAAGAAGCAGCGGGAGCCAGAGGTAGGAGAAAAAAACGAGGGGAGAGAGGAAGGGACGGGGGCTGTCTACAGCGATGCCAGACGTCCATGGTTGGGGGTAATAAAGCCCCTCTCAAAGTCAACAGTTCAGAAACTCCTTTGTCCTCCTAAAAGAGCTTTTAATTTTTAACACAAACTTGCACTTAGGTATGCATGAACTTTGGTAAAATCCTGAGACATGTGTATAAAAGGGTTTAATAGATGACGGTCATGTGCTCTGCTGCCGGGTAATGATGTCAGCCCCTCGATCTCATTCCCTCTCTGCCTCTCTTTTGGCTTCCTTGATAGAGGAGGGCCTAATGTAAATTTAATTTGGAGTGATGTATGGCAGGGATGGGTGAGTGAATGAGAGTGGGGTTCTGGGTTTTGGGTGGTGTGTGGTGGGAAAGTGATGGGAAATTGGGGCTAAGGTGGAGAGGGCTGAGTTGATGGGGATGGAGGGGTGAGGAGGTGGGGTGAGGGAGGAAGACAGGAGGGTGTGTGCTGTGTGTGTGCTGTGAGTGTGTATGTGTGTGTGTAGGGGGACGGGGGGGGGGGTCAGATAGGGTGTCTGAAGTGTCTCTGTGGGGGGAGCAGCTGGATTGGGGCGCTGCCACTTTGCCAACACTGTCTTCTTTAAGTAGGATTAATGACGATTTACGCCCCAAACCCATCCATGAGCGTGCAGGCCTCCCTCACACACAAGCATGTCCGCTCACACATGCACACACTCCCATCGCCTCGCACACTCTCTCTGTGTCTGATTTACACAGACATGATCAACCCCCGCCATGCCACATTTACCCTCAACAATGTGGAGGGGAGGGACGGTTGCTTTTGGTTTTCAACAAGAGGGCGACATCTGAATAGAAGGCTAAACACTCCCCGATTTCGCCTCTTCAAAGGGCCCCAACCCTCCCTTCCCTGTCGCCCCCTTGTCTCACTACAAATGAAGTGGACAAATGCTAAATCAATGTTTTTAGTGTTGCTCCTCACCATCTTTATCCCCCACTCTCTCATTGTTTCCCGGCAGATTGAGAGGGTATTGATGGCCATGACTGTCACGACTGCAGCTATCAAGGTTTTTCCCGTCTTCTCTTAATGTCCTTTGGGAGTTTGTCCACACTCACGCTGACCAGGAGACACATTTAAATAGGAACAATCTGTGATGGTGGAGCCATTGTGGAAATCTCTGCATCCTCCATCTATTCTGCCTTAATGCTGCAGGATTCTCCAAAACTATTTTTTCATGTGCAGTCATCAAAGAAAAAGAGATGAAATCCAGATCCTATCTGTGGACTTAATGAGTTTCCGCAAACAATTGCACTGTAAATTGCCATGGGGTTATTAAACAAAACATGGAAACTGCAATGATTGCATGTAGAATGTAGGTATTGTTTCAGCGATAAAATCCTCGTTCATTAAGTTAAAATTAGTTTTGTGATGCTCAGAGTGTAAAGAAGCCTGAATCCAGTCTCTGTCTCATTTTTATTGATTCTTCTATAATGTACTTTTAGCATCTTTCTGGCTCTTTATATTTCTTTTCAACCAAAACTAATTTAAAACTGACAGTACAACTCCCAAGTTTTATTTCTGATATACTTTTAGTTTAACTAAATGTTTTCAAATTCCCTTTAGTGACAGCATCATCATCATCATCATCATCATCATCATCTCCAGCTCCACAGCCTGCTGTAATGGATGCCGGGTAAAGGAGGATGAGCAGAGGCCGAATGAATAGTGAGTGGTATTCATCAGACCAGGGGGAAGCGGCAGCCAAGATCCAATTATATATATTCATTAAGTGATAATGATATCATGGTCTTTTAACTGAGAAGAAAAGGGAGCGTAATTGAATAATAACAGTTGTACAATCCCAAAGGATTGGACCCCCCCCCCCCACCCTCCCCACATTCCCACCACCACCACACAGACACACACCCCGACATGGTGACCCCCCGAGGGGTGGGGAGCAGGAGGGAGGGCAGGGAGGCTGAGGAGCGAGGATTGATGGAATTCTATTACTCCCTGATAGATTTATTATGAAGGCCTGAGTGGACTCTCTGCTCCACTTTGTCACTCACACTAATCAGCGAAGGGGAGGTAGGGGGGGCAACTTATGCCCCCCTTTTGTGTGTCCCCACCCTAAACCCCCCCTCTTTCCCCTCTCCTGCCCTCCTGCCCGTCACCAAAGACAAGGTTAGCAGCCGTCTGACAGGCAGACGTGGCGGGTGGCCATTTTGGATCCCCGTGAGCCGAGAGATCGCTGTGGCAAATGGGCCAGCTGAGCTCCCCTGACCTCCAGGGTGAGCCCTTCATTTGTTTATTAATGGAGGGCCATGTGCAACACCATAAGGGCGGCGTGTCATGCAGAGATCAACAGCCTTCGCAGGGCAGCCCATCCTGAGTGCTAGCTACCTCCCAACAACCCCCACAACAAGAGGACCAAAACAATTTGTAAACACTTAGCATGGTGATGAGGCACTGGCTCACGCCCCTCTTCAGTTTAGACTTGTGTGCGAGATGACAGGAGGCAGGTGAAGGGATGATGGTATATGATCATTGATGTTCAGCGTGTTTACTTGCTTTGAGGTGACCAAGTTAGTGTAAGTGTTCTGTAGAAACCTGAATTCTTAAAGGAAAAAGGCAATATATTTCAGCCTGGGTCTTATTCTAATAATTGTGGCTGTTTTGAGTGTATAGTAGTGCATCCCTATGCAGTTGAAACGAAAAAACAGTGTCAGAATGCCTTCACTTATGAGAATAAAACACAAGTTAAAAAATACCATAATTTCCTTCTAAACATCAACTTGTACCCGTAATTGAGGTCAGGACAGCTAGATTTCTGCTGGAGAAACCATTTATGAATATGCATGACAAAGATTTCATAAAGGGAGTGGGGCAACATGAAGAAGGATTTATTCAAAGTAATTTAATTCAAAGTGCAACAACTGACGCTAACTCACTTCTAGAAATCTAAATAACTTACAGCTGAACAGGTAACCAAGTTTAAAATTTAGACACAGTCCCACAGCAAGGACAAACTATGCTCTCTGACTAAAGAGTCTGTCCTTTCACTGTGTCGTGAATACAATTTGAAAAAACAATAAATCCTTCAGGACTTTGAGAAGCAGCTTCTTATAGTTTACGACTAAAACACTTAAATATATATAATATAAGAAAGCCATATCTTCAAAATCAGGCTATTTGTGCATTGTCTGATTTCCTAAGTAACCTGGTTTCTTGTGTGCATGTGAATGTGCATGTAAATGTAATGACTGACCCCCACAAAATGTCCTAAACCCACACTTCCTCTCAAGTCAAGTCAATTTTATGGCTTTTACCTTTGCATCTATTGTTTTAATGTCAATTTTGCAGCCACTCTCGTGAGGAAAATACATTTATCCGCTTAAATAATTGAATTCCACCTACTAACAAATTATTTTGTTAGTAGGTGGAGCCAGTAGCTCAAGACATGTTTTTAAGTATAATTTCCAGGAAAGCACAGTGGAGGAAATATAACTGTTTCTTGCATTATCTGTGCATGTGTATGTGCATATTTGCATGTTTCTATTGATATGCGTGTGTGCACATGTGTGCTATCAGTGCTTTGTAGAGAGATAATCAAAAGAAACCATTATGCTGTGTGGGTTTGATCCCTGGATTAGTGGATAAAGACTGAGAGAAAATCATCATTACACTCCTGTTTACTCTCCACTTGTCTTACACCACTCACTTCAACACCGAATTATAAACCAGTCCAGCAGCAGCCCATGTTTGTATTCCCAGGGGCATCATGTCTGAAATACTAAGAAGTCCTTCAGACCTGAGAGAGCGTCAGTGTGTGTCTATGTGTGTCTATGTGTGTGTGTGTGTCTGTCAACAAGGTGGAAGTGAAGCTGAGGGATGTTCAAGGCTCAATTGCTGTTTCATATGTGGGTTTCAATTGACAAACAGTGTGCATGTCTCATGTATATGAAAGTGTACTGGACATACGTCTGTACCTTTCTGACAAGGACTCCCTTTACATCATGTCTCCTGTCCTGACATTGTTCACATATCATTTTAGGTAATTTCATACTCTGCATCTCTAAAACATACACAAAAATTCAGTTCTGCATCAATACTCTGTTTATTAGTTTGACAGGTCATCTGTTATTTGTGAATGTGGTTAAAGCTTTTGGGTTTTTCAACTACAGATGTACAACTATATTTTCTAAAAACACAGTTACAGTTTTGGACTAAAAAAATGTATATACATCGAATATTATATTGTCTTATTTCCCAATTAAATATTCATACTTAGTCTGTGAAAGTTCTGCTTAGTGCTAGCTTCCAGTGGGAGTGGGGGTTAACTGATCTAAATGTGTCTGTTCATTTGAAACAATTTTGTTTAAAGGTTCTTAAGAGGATATTCAGAATATTGATTTAGCTGCAAACAACTATTTGCTATGTAAAGATTAAGTGGTGTGATGTCTACCTGAGCAGAGAATGAAGTCGCTCTCCCCGTGTGTGTTTTAAACCGTGCTTCTCTGTGCTTCGTTTATGTAGCTAGCTATGCGTGCCTTTTAGTGCACGTTAGTGCTTGTTAGTGCATGTGAGTGTGCACCTCTGGCTAGCTCTCCTTTCATACGACGCTACAGCTAATAATGCGTTCCCAGACGATTGCGTTGCATGGAAGTGTCGCCCCCTTACTCCAGTTCCCCCTCAGGTTAACACTGTTAGCACTGTTGTCGTTGTTTGCACTGTTAGCGCTGTTGGTACCATTAGCTGCAAGCCGTTGGCTTAGGCGTGGCCATGTTGAGGGCCGTGTGGAGGCAATAGATTTGTTCTGAATTTCACATTGGGCACCTTTAAGAAATATACATTCAAGTATATCAGGAAGTAGTGTGACATCTATATATTTCTTACACAGCAAACAGTCTTTTGACATTAACCAAGAAGGTTTAGCTGCTTAATGTTAACAAAACCATAATCATACATTATTAACCAGGATACTGATCTGGGCTGGCTTCAATAACCAATGAATGCAATTTTCTTTGCTGAAACAATCAATACATAAACTGCGTGATTCAAAGATCGAAATGTTCTTTTCCCCAAAAATGCATTTTGAATCCATTTTGACCTGAAAGTTTCTGTGCAAACACTTCAACTTGTGTCTGTATGTTCCATAACTGGATATTTACGATACATTATTATTGCTTACATAGTTGATTCATAGAGCATCCCATCTATCTTTTTTTCTGTTGATGGAGCCACATGCGTCTTGGACCTCCCCTGGCCATGGTTTGGGCGACCATATCTTGTTCACGCTTTTAATTTATGTTCTTGTGTTATCTAATTATATAACTCCATCACTGTAAAAGGATTCTCAGATATGATCACTAGACAATCTCTGTTTTGCTTTGCCTCTGAGTGATGTCAGTGCCAGAAATATGTTTTCTGTTTGATGTGCATTTTGTAATAAATCTTGGGCTTTTCCCAAACTTCTCTCTCCAAACTTCGCCACCTTCCTCGGGTGGTCGTTCACGGGTGTAAACTCTGCTGTTTACACCCGTGGGCCTTTGATATAAACGTTTATTTGTTTTCAGAGGCCTCAGCTTTGTATACCATGAGGCAAGATAAATATTTTGGAGCTTCATAAGCATAAATAATTGATTTATGTCACACAGCAAAGCACGACATCCCCACTTCACACAGCCTCAGCAGCGCTTTGGTTTGGGCCAGAGTATGACTGAGAGGACAATAATGTTTACCCTGGTGGTATTGCAATTAACGGAAGAAAACAGCTGCATACATGCATTCAAGGCTGTGTTGAATTAAAGAGCGATTGCGAACAAGTACAACTCTGGCTTTTGTTTACATGTGGCTAGGGAGAGCAGTAAACAGAGCTGGGTGAGGTGGATGAGTGATACGGCCCCTCTGATGGGAGAGCTGCAAATTGATCCACACACATGCCAAGATGGTTCAGATAGGTCTGTCTTGTCTGTCTTTTTACCGTCTCTTTTTCAGTCATTTTAAATTTGCTCTGTCCTTTCAGCTTCTCTTTGTCCGTCCTGTCTTTCCCTCTCTTTCACTGTCTCTCTGCCTCTCTCACACACATACTCACACGCACTAGCACAGAAATTCTCATTACCTCATTAGCAGAGGCAGCTCTCATTTAGCTCTTTAATGACGGTTCTAGATGAATGGGCCTGGTGCTGATCCCAGTGCTGTGACTGGATTAGGGATAATGACTGATCTATGGGAAGTGTGACAGCCTCATCTCAACTCTCCCCAGGTCTCATCCTCTAGCCCAGGGCCAACCAAAGTGATGTCCACAGGCCAAGTCTGGCCCTTCACACAGTTTAGGACTTGATGGGATGACCCCTGTTGGTTCTGTTTCAGAGTATGAAGAGATTAGTCTGTCAGGCTTTTTCAATCTGCTTTTGTGCATTAATGGTGTGATTTTCAGAGGAGAAGTTAGTCTTCTCCAGCCATATTTTTCATTATTAGTTTTAGACTATAAAGATGCCATTATCTATCAAGTTTAGTATCTAAGATTGCATACCATGTAGTCACTAATGCTTTTATGTTATTTCTATTGTATCATTGTTTATGTTTTTTGTGTTTTGTATACTGTATTATCTTGTTGAGTATTTTCAAAGGCCCATCTATAGATGCTTTGTACTTGTCCCTATGAAAATAAACATTAAATACCTGAAAAAAATACATATAACTACCATATATTCCAGATTAAATTCCAGTTGAGGACATTTGTTGCATTGCTATCTAATAACACAAAAATCAAAGGTTCAGTATTTTAACATTAATTAGATTTTTTTTGCCATGCACTGCGAGCACACTGCTGATATGATAACTATGACGTTCTTTCCATAATACTTTCCATGAAAGTGTCCACATGAGCTAAACATTTACAATTGGGCTGCAACTATACAGTATTTAGGTAAAACAATTGGCTGACCTCAGACCTTTGCAAAACACTGCAGGCAAGTTAGTTAGAAACCATAAACATGTGGCTTATTTTGTTTGAATGTAAAGAATAAATAATGTCTGGAACAAGGAGGAGCTCCAAATGAAAAAAACGTTTCCATGAAAACTGCACATCTGTGCTGTTCAATGGCTGGCTTTCAGCAATAGCTATTTAGTTTTTATTGTTGTTGTTAATAATCACCCTTGAATCAAATTTGCATGTGCACATCCTCCTATTTTTTTCGTTAAATATTTTTGTTAGTGCAGCCATAGAATCTTTTTGAATTAAGAGAGAGAGATATTTTTGCTAATATGTAATACACAAAAAAGTCTGAGAAAGTTTTAGTGTATAAAATCTTTGGGATATTGGGGGAAGTGAAAGAGTTTAACTAGAAAGCTAAAATGTCTGAGAGATACCTGTTCACATATTGACTGTATATTGACTGACATATATCTTGTCTGTCATGTGTATATGGTGGTGCGTGTTGACACATGTAGTTGTGCGTGCAGGTATATATATATATATATATATATATATATATATATATATATATATATATATAAACTTATGATTCCATCTGATCAGAGTCTTTCTGTATGGCTTACTGTCAATCCTACGATCATGTCACATAGTCACATATTGAACCCTGAGGCCCCGGCTTGATCCCCTACAGTCAGACCTCAGCTGATCCATCAGAGCCGCCGGTCGGCCTCCAGCATCTCCAGACCCAGGGTCTCCAGTCTAAGACCACAGGGGACTGGCATCTCTGTCTGGAACACCCAGCAAGACCACTGAGACCCGCTGAGGGCCAGCCAGGCTGAATTAGTTCGGGCTATTATGGTTCTTGAGGTGTGCACTAAGACCTTTTATAGTCTGAGTGGTTCGGCAGCACTTTGTAGCATCGGCACTGAGCTGGTTAGACTGCTGATAAAGACCTTACTGTTTGTCTTGTGAATAACTTGAAATAGCAAATACATCAAAGAAATGTGAAAAACATGAATAAATATGTCAAGGTATTATAAAATAAAGTAGAAAAAAAATGTAATAGTAATAAAACCGGTTACACAATTGTTTTAATAGTACCCTTTTTCTTACTCAAACATTTATATGATGGCTATTTTATTTGATAATTTACATACAAGAGTTGCCATATGCATCTTGACTTCATTGCTGTTTACCAACACAGAAGCATAGCACAGTGTGACAGTTTGGGGGCTTTTTAGAGTACAATACAGACTGTCTTCTGATTGAATACAAAGACAATAAACTGAAAAAAAAGCAAAGATTGCCCTTAATGTAGGAGAAAATAAGAAAAGTAAAGTTCAGGCAATTTACAGCAGTGACATGAAAACTCACAACAACACAAAACACATTGTACATACAGTAAATTACATTTAAAAAATAATAGATAATTTGCATGACAACATTATACAATTCTACAAACTATTTTCAAAAGCATAGAATGTAGACTAGTAAGTACTGAGTTGATGTACATGGGCACCATCATTAGCATAATTTTTTTAAGGAAAATTCCTGAAACCAACATGTTGCTGTTTATATTTAACCGACAACGACCTTCAGCGGCCATGTGAATTATCATTCTTGTCTTTGAGGAGCGATGGCAGAAGTAGCGTGACGTCTCTATAAAGCCTCAACATCCATGTGGGGAGGCTGTTTGTGAGGGTGCATGGGTCGAAAGTGTTGGCTGCTCATTTTCCCTCTCCTACTCAATGTTGGTTTATTTTTACCAGAATGACGAAGGTTTTCTAACCTTCGTCATCAAGTAGTATTCAACCCAAACCATAATCTTTCCCTGACCCTAACCAAATCTTAACCATAATGATGAGAAAATGGTCATATGAATAATTTTTATCATTTGTAACAGTTTCGGGCCGAAAATCTGATGATGATCAGATAAACAAAATGTCATGAAATCTCACTGTATTTTATATATGAAAGCAACAATCTCTATTAGTATTTAAAACTTTTTAAGTCTGACCGTAATCATAAATGTTTTTTGTTTATCTACACAAGTAAAGTATGGTCTAACTATATCAGTGTCTGTGTGTGTGGGGTGAAGTCCAGGAGGACTAGAGAATGTAATACTCTCCCCTCTCTTCCTCCCCCGCACGTTACCCCACGGTGTGTATGCCCAAGGCAGTGGGCGCCCTGGCTCCTGTGACTAGTGGGTTTGCTCCCTTCAGCAGCACCACTCATCTCCCTCTTTAATGTCATTTAGCTGCGGGGTGGCCAGCGCCTCACTTGCCCATTAATCCCATTCCAAATGCCATAACATTTCCCAAAAAGCCCCTGCTTCTTAAAGCCGATAATTAGAATGTCTATTTAAAGTTCACCGCTCTCCCTTGCCGTTATCAATTAAAATACGTTTAAAGGAGATCGCTGGCAATCGTCAACAAATTAAATCTCTTCCTCGCTCTTTGACGTTAAGTCTAGAATGCATAATAGGGGTCACAAAAGGCCCCCGCAAAAAGAGATCAAAATTTGAAATTTCCAAACAGTTCTGGTGAGTAGAAGAGCTGCCATATTTCACTGTTGCTGACAGTAGGTGAAGGTGCAGTGCGTATTGAGATTTTTGGAGTGGCTATGTGTGATATAATTTGACAAAAGTACAGATTGGATGCAGAAAAGAGGCCAAGTGAGGTTTCGATTAACATTATCAAAGCTTGGGCGAAAAGGACAGGAAGGTCAACTAACCATAATGCAGCAAACAGACCGAACAATATAGTTTTTGATGAGATAAAATCTGATACAAATCATAATCAAAAGCCTCACATTCTTCTCCATGCTCGTTATGTTTGTCCAGTGAAATTGAATATCTTGCTAAATGTCACATGGTAAACAAACATGGTGTGTACTGAGGGTCTCCCTGAAAACAACTACATAAGTTTGTTATATAACCATGAGAATGAGTGTGCTGCTTTAACACATTCATTTCTTCAACACATTTCCAGTCATATTTAAAAGAAAATGCATTTATGTGCATGCAGTTTGCCTCGTAATTTAAAGGCCAGCAAACACACTTGCTTTTAATTTTAACTAAAAAAAAAGAAATACCGGGGGCAGAAAGAACATGTATTTCTGAGATTTTCATTTGAAGGCGTCGTCTCATTACTGGCTGACGATGATACATGAGTGTCGCTCACAGGAAAAGGATCATTTTCCAATGGAAGCCCAAACCTTATTGTTGGGAATGTACCATCTGGATCTCAAAGGGCTTCGCTCCCACATCTATCTTCTCTGGGATAACACAGGAGTCGGCACGGGGAGGCAAGACTGATTGGTGATGAATTATGTATACTTTTAGCAAATTGTGATATTTGTCTGGCAACGTGATGCTATATATGACATACCCAAATCATCAGCGTGAGCATGTGGCAAATGAGCATTTTTTTTTCTTGAATTTTCTCATTAGACACAGATTTGATATGTTCAAAAAAATATTCAGTGTCTCATTTCAACCAAATATTTTTTTAATATATTTTATATCTTGATCACATTAATTATGCAAGATATTCTTAGAAGGTTCCTCTGTGTAGGGCAGAATGAAAGCTCAGGAGCAAAGCTGTAAAAAATAAAAGTCAACATATAATACAATTTGATGAATAACTTTTTGTTGGCTGTGGGCATGCATGCAAAGCCCATTATGTTTGATGTCGCTCTCAGGGGCACACAGTGTCCCCTTGTTCCTCCTACCTCTGACAGTGACAGGGTGAGCCCGAGGAGGTGTGCCCTCTAATAAAACATTTATATCCGGAGAAACAGCGTGTCCAGCTCCAGCCACAACACAGGCTTTGACACCAGGGGCTCTTTTGAAGTTAGCCACCAAGATTTAGTGGCTTGTCTAAGGGGTGCCCATTGTTCAGGACTCTCATCCCTTCACATTCCCTCCCCCCTGCATCAAGACGCGCGGTGCTAAAGTCTCACAGTAGTCTGCAGTCACTTCAAAAGATGCCCTGCATGAAAGGGCTCGGTTTGACCCCTGCGAAATAAGCAGCGGCTAAAATGGTAGATTGAAAAGTGGGGTAATTTGTATCAACTCAGTAAGTTATTATGCAGCTAAACAGGAAGGTCATGCCTTTGTGCCTTGGCCTTAGCCCCGGCCCCATAGCAACAAGACATCAATGTAACATCAGTTCCCCAAAACACCGGCTTGTACTCTCTCAAAATGATGCGTGTAAACAAGGCCCGATTGTGGCGAGACAATCAGCCTCCAATTGTGGTGCACAGGCGTGCAAAAGGAAGCAAAGTGAGGACAGGAAGTGTGTGTGTTGCAATTTCTTTTCCCAAAGCAGGCACGGGATAACTGTCCTGCTTAGCCTGGGAGATAATATCTGATAATGGTAGGCTAATGATGCTTGGACTGATTGAATTAGGCCAGGGGTCCAACGGGTCATAGCCCTGGAGCCTAAGACTGACTCACCTTCCCCCCGCAGCTCCACACACAACCTCCTGGGAAAGGCAAAGATCGGTGTTTCCCCTCCGGTTCCAGTTTTTACAGCTCAACCAAAATTCTCATGGCACTAAAATCAATGTTGCCATTGTTGGGGCCAAACGGCACGTCCTGACCATGGCCAATGCAAAGAATTCCAAGTGGCAGGGCCTGCTGGCCTGTTGGGAGCCACAGATTTGATTATGAGGAGGGCCAACGTTGTTTTTCAAGCCTGTCACATAAAGGGGGTCTTGTTCAACATCAGGACAATGGGACCTCTAAGTGGCATGTGAAACTGACCCGACGATGTGCAATAATTCAAGCCTTTGATTTGACAAATGTTTTTGTGCCTTCCTCCACATCTGCAAATACCTCCACTTCTCTGCGTCCACTCTTCTTCTGTCTTTCTTTCTTCCTGTGCCAGATACTGTTCCACCAAGAACTGAAGGCTTACACAAGATTTACCTCACCCAATGAAAACAGGAGGGGAGAAAATGAAAAAGGCATAATGACTTTGGAGGAAAAAACAGGAAAAGAACTGTTGGAGGGAAAATGTTGGCCACACAGATAAGTTTGGCTGTTTGGCTTTTGTTGTTTGAATTAAAATAAAGGTTTCCTTCTCTGCTGTCACATTGCATTAGCGGCAGCTGCGATGGCTGCTATCAGCCCTGCTCCTGGCTGCGGCTCTGTGTGGAGCGAAGCTGACGGTGTGTGGAAACTAACACAGGCACTGTGCTGTGACCGCGTCACCTGCAATCAGGCCCAGCAGCCAGCCAGATTAATCATGACAGTAGGCAATATTTCCAACATTATTAGAAGAGAAACCTAATATTTTGGGACATCAGGGATCCCGGTGCCGGTGTCCATCAAAGTGAGAGCCTTCATTTAATGCTCCTTGGATGGGTAACCCTGGCACTTAACCCCTTTTAGATATTCCATCTCTCTCCTCTCCTCCTCTACACACCCACACACACACACACACACACACCCACACACACCCGCACACACACGCACACACCTACCCACACACACAAACACGTATACAGGCTGATGGCTTATGATGAGGCATCCCTCCCAAACAGAGGTGATGCATTTATTCCCAACACAATTTCTCACTGCCATTACGCCATGTTTTCACAAAGCCAAACAAGAAATTGTACACCTATATCTGCCCTGTAACATCAGCCCTATTTGCTGGGGATTGTGCAAAGGGCTGTGGGGGTTAGTGAAAACAAAATGAACCTGCCACACCTGTGTCCATGCGTGATTGTGTGTGAAAGCCAGGATTTTCTTGTATTGTGTGTGCACGTGTTTCAGTAACCACTTTGTATTTTTCTTTTTTACAGGAGTGTGTTATGAGCCTTATATCTGTTTGTGGTGTGTCAGGAGGGTCCTATTGTACTTCTCTGTGCAGCCTTAACAGCGCTTACACTTTCTATTTTGTTTATCTGTGTGTGTGTGTGTGTGCCTTGAGTTTGATTTGATGTGATTGTGTCTGGCATGTAGTGTGTGCAGGTGCTGTGAATCGTAGAGATCCTAATCGTGACTCATCCCCGCTCCTCTCCTCTGCTCCCAGGACGTTTCACCCCTCAGAAGGTCTGTCGATAGGACAATGTGTTTGCATATGGATTAACAAATGTTCAGACACACACACACACACACACACACACACACACCTGGTGTGGACACACTCACAATCATGGGAGCAACAAACAGAAAGTTCATATTTTTGGACATGCAATGCTTTATTTAATGCTTCATTTTGTATAAATGTACGTTTTAATGTTTGTCAATCATATAGAGACTCACACATAGAGATTCAACATTGGTGGAATAAAGAGATGAAAACCTCGCAATTTAAAAAAATAAAAATCATTCATCTTTTGATAAAATAAAATCACCACAAGGTCCAATGGTGTGCTTTTGATCATATTATATGATCTTCCTCAGCAGATGGATTTTGTTATGTTTCAAGGTATTGTAGATGTTGAAATTACTTCTTTTTTTAATGAGCGCGTCAAGGACTTCTTGTCTATGTTGTTGAGAAAATAATCTCAACACAATGTCCATTTAGTAGCTGATCTCAAGATCTTGATCATATCGCATGATTTTCACCAGCAGATGGAGTTCTCTATAGCTTTATTAATATAATATTATTTTTACAAAATATAGAATATCTTATGCATTTGGGAATGGAAATCTTTTTGTCCAGCTTTGTGAGCCGACAATGCAAAATCTTCATCAACGCTACAGTGCATATTAGATCTAAACAAACTTTTTTTTGTGGTTTCTAACCATTGGACAAAAAATAAGTAAACTGGCTTCACCCAAAACCCAACTTCTGTTAAAAGTAATTACACACATAAAGAGTTTGACTTATGAATCCTGTTTCATCATTTTAATCAATATAGAAATCATGCAACTACATTTCTTAAAAAGTAAAGATACAAATACAAAGTGAGTTTCACAGCAGCATTACAGTAAGATGCCAATAAAACATACACAGCTGAACACTGGTGAGCACCTCACCTGCCAGCAATACTCACTCATTGACATCCATTCTTTGACCTACTGTGCTCACAGTCTGTATACATACACTACAAACGGGATGCTGCATCAAAGACCAGATGACATATCAATCATATTGATCCTCAGAATCGGTGCGGTTTATTTGCTTGTCAGAGGACTCAATTGGCAATCAATGCACGGTTAGTTTAATTTTGCCCGTTGACTGACTGTGTGTGTGTGTGTGTGTGTGTGTGCGCGTGTGTCAGTGTCCCTCTCATTCTCAGAGCCTTGTTTAGGGGAGGAGAGGAGAGCGAGACAATGTTGTCCTGCTGGCGTGTGCCTCGGCTGTGTTCATCAGGGGGTTTGGGGTGCCTAATACACCATGGCGGTCCCCCATTTGTTTAATTTGTAAGGCTCTGACATCAATTGTTGAGCTTCATTTGCCCCATCGAAACGTCACATGTCACCGCTAATGGGCCAAGCTGTGAAGTGTGTGTCTGCATGTGTGTAGGGACTGTATGTGTGTGTGTGCATGTGAGCTGGGGAGGGAGGGAGGGGGTTTAGAAATGTATTCAGTTTCCATCAAGGGCTGCTGGTTATCCTATGAATTTAATTCAATTATACTTTAAGAGAGAATATATGAGCAGAGATGAGAAGGAGCAAGTACATAGTAGTGAATATGGCTCTTTTGTGTGTCTAAACTAAACATTTTAAAGTTAACAGTGTGTGGCCCTGAAGACTAAAGTGAAGATAGTCAGAAGCAGTTGGAAGTGTGCTTGAAAGGTGAGGAGATACTTACATTAAAAAAAATGAACAGTAACAATAAATATTATACTAAACTGAACAAAAATATTAAAATGAAAAACATTATTTGTTATTTCCCACTTTCGAACTGGTGAAATTAGATGTTAATCCAAAAAACTATGGATTCTATAACACAAATATAAGTTTATTTAAATGATCTCTTCATATAATACACACAATTAATCGTAGGAGGCCTGTTTATGGTTTGGGAAAGATCGTGGTTCTAGTTAGAAAGAAGAAGACAGTAATTGTTGGTCTGAGACGGGGCCCATAACCACACCCTTACTCTCTTTTTGCTACGAAACCCAGGAGCTATCCACATGTTTTTGTCCATTTTGACCATCGGTCATGATACGATTTTCATCACTGCCAATTGATTTTGGAAATTAAAAATTTATCGAGAATGTCGTTTATTGGGGCACGAGCCTCTGCAGCCATGGTATAGTTTGCTACAGGGCTCCAGCGGCATGGATTTCAAGGGGACTGCTTTCTGTATTTACTTACTGTTAGACTCAGAGAAAAGGGCTTGAGATTATTTACACTGTTTGCCCCAATCAAAATAAATCTTTGCATTTGCAGTCCATATTTCCCCAAATCTCTACACCGGAGATAATGAGTAAAGTGTTGGACTGAAGCATGATAATAATGCTCAGATTGGCAAATACCATAATTTACTTTTTAAACCGTGTAAATCGATATAAATTGTGTGCTGCAGATTAATTTAATACGACTGTAATTCCTAGGGATTCTGGACTGTGTTGGACAACAGAACAGATCATTAAGTCCTGCTGGCGGTTCTGAACGAATTAATTGTGTTTGGGACTCAATGGACCTTCATGAGAACTCACATTTGCACAGATGCAGCATGTGCGTGATAATGACCAGTGGTCTGCTTGCTGTTGGAAACGATGACTTCAGAGAGGTCTGCCACTGTGTGAGTCTTCGTCTGCTGCTGCGGTCCATTCCTCTCCCCAGGCTGCAGTGACACACACACACACACACAGATGCATACTCTATGCTGCCACACATGAGCATATGCATGTCATTATTAACTCCCACACATACATACACACGCTCACGCACAGGCGCACACACACACATATATATCCATTAGTAAGACAGAGAAAAGCAAAGTGCAGCGCCGGACAAACAGAGCGACTGAAGGCCCCCGCACCACAGCGATAACCCCGTCGCATGACTCAATTCAGGGAACATGCCCAGTCACATCAAAACATGCTCTTTGTCACCAGGCCCCCGAAAAACATGTTTGTCATGTTGCCCTCTGAGGGTTATGTGTTCCCCAACTCGCAGGTCCAAGTATAATTATGCAGCATCTCAATGGACGCCATTCATCTTCTCTGATGGCGAATCATCGCCCGGAAGTGATCTAAACATGACCGCGGGAACCTATCACAGAATATTTGAAAGAAAAGCGGGGGAGTCGAGGGGCATAATTCTGTTGTGAAGGGCTAATGCATTCACACCCACACAGATTGACTCACCCTGACAAAAGAGGCTGTGTTGTCTATTCTAGGCAGCTGGGCAGGATGGCGAAACTTGGAATCCTTTGTAGGCCGGAAGAGAAGTCAGCCTTTGTCAGATTTTTACAGAGTATATTTTACCATACGCCTTTGCACGGTCGGTCAGATATTCAGAGTTGCAACAAGGCCCGAGAAAGTTTGCATAGATTAGCACTGTTATTACAAATGTTGAGCCCACACTGCCGTGTTAATCAAGACTTTTTGAAATGCAGGCCTTGTCTGTTTGGGAATCATTGTTTTTAAACACCGAGGCTGTTTATCTTTGTAAACTGCACACAGGCAAACTGTGAATGAATGAGGCCTGTTTGCAATAGTGATGATAAATCAAAGAAATACCGGTTTGCCTCAAGGTAGTTAAAAGAACATTGCAGTTGTGTGTCTCTTGGTCATGTGTTTAAACAACCAAATGTGAATATAAATTGTTTAAAGTCAGTAGAAATGAACAGACTAGTGAAAGCAAAAGAAGAAAAATGATACTGTTTCCCCTAAGAATGTATTATTTCTCCTCAATAAGATACAATAATATAATGTTTAGTGAAGACAGACAGGGGAAGTGTTACTGCTGCCATGAACTAAATTCAAGTCATCAGCATTACATGTATTCTATAAGTAAAGAGTTTTATCTACACTATTTGTGGTTGTTTGTCTCATCGTCTTCCAGCTTTCCGCCAGATTTTGGAACTTGGCTGCAGGGATTTACTGCCATTCAGCCAAAAGAGCCAAAGAAAGGTCCAACACTGAAGCTAGGAGATAAGTTCTGGCTCACAGTCGGCGTTCCAGCTCATCCCAAAGGTGTTGGATGGGATTGAGGTCAGGCCTCTGTGCAGGCCTGACATGGCTTTGTGCACTGTCATGTTGAAACAGGAGAGGGCTTTCCCCAAAGTGTTGCCACAAAGTTTGAAGCACACTGTTGTCTAAAGTATTGTTGTACATTCTAGCATTAAGATTTTACTTAATTCAAACAAAGGGGTCTACAGCCCAAATCATGAAAAACAGCTCCAGACCAAAAATACAACATTTGACGGGGCTTCCACCTACATCTAGCAACATACAGTAACACAGGCAGCAGATGTGGTCATAGCTACATATGCTCTCGTCCAACACAGTTTAAGGTTTATTCATTGCAGCTGTGAGGTGAGAAGTTTGGGACCTGAGAAGAGGTAAAGGTCGTGGGAGCCAGTGCACACTTTCAGCTTCCTGTACTGCTACTCTTTACAACACTGTTCCCTGTGAGTTGATACTTATTGCTTGTAGGTTAGAAACTTTCCATTTCCCGGTTGTCTTGAACTAATAGATAGGGAGTACCCTTGCTGCCAATCAAAATGAGCCTTTTGCCCTCGACTGGGTGGAGATTGTTGCAGTAGCACTGAAGCATCCTGTTTAGTTATTCAATTACCATAAAGGACCGTTACCTCAAAACAAGTTTATTGAGTTATAAAAAAAATCTATTTTGCACAAAGAATGCAGAGATATGTAACATTTGAAATCCTTCCAAGTCAGTGACCTTTAGAACATTTTGACCGTCAGGTTTTGGATATTAAAGGTGAAGTGAAGTATTTACTCTGCTTCACAGGAAAGCAGTTAAATAGGTTGAAATTGGTTTTTTCTGAGCATACAGGGAAGAGAAGAAAGATAAAAGGAAAAGAGAACGAGTAAAATCCCAGACAAATGCAACTACTAATATGTCTCCATAATAGATATGTTTTCCCATGATGTTCTGCAACAATTTTTCCTCAAATTCGATTAGCTTAATCTAATATTACTCTGAACACCTAACATTTTTCATTGTCTCCACTGTAATTTCTCCCTCTCTGTGCATGTGTGTGTGTGTGTGTGTGTGTCCGTCTGCAGTGGTGGAATGCTACTAAGTACGTTTACTCAAGTACTGTACTTAAATACAAATCCAAGGTACTATACTTGAGCATTTCCATTTCATACAACTTTACACGTCTACTCCAGTGCTCATATTTTTACAACAGCTTTAGTTACTTTTGAGATTGAGTTCAGTAAGAACCATGTCTTAATTTGGTGATTTCTAATTTGTTTTAGGTTTTATTTCGGGTAAAATGAAGGATGAAATGTTCCTTTATGGGATAAGAAAAGTATCCTTCTTCTTAAATTATATTAAATATTTAAAAACCCTCTTGGATCAGCAGGAAAATGCATTGTCACGAAGCTGAAAACAGGGTGTTTTTTTTGCGTAAAGAGGGCTTTAAGTTAATTTAACTGATACATACTCTTTACTTGTAGTGGAGTATTTTCACAGTGTGGTAATACTTTTACTTAAACAAAGGATCTCAGTACTTCCTCCACCACTTTCTGTCTGTGTATGCCACAGGTGTCCATGCACATGTGTGTCACTGTGTACGGTATGTGTGTGTGTGTGTGTGTGTGTGTGTGCGTGTGTGTGTGTGCGTGTGTGTGTGTGTGTGGCTCTGTTTTCCTCCGTGTGCACTGTGTTTTGTAAGAAACAAAACACACTACTTGCTGTCACAATGCATTTAGCGCTCCCTTCTACTGTGAAATGTTTAGTTACTCTGTCAAACCTCTCTGGCAGTGGGCCCAAATTGCAAATTAATGTATAGCTCGTATGCACCTTGGTGATTTGTTATCCAAAAGACTGTTTAAATAAGGCATTTAGGCAGCAGTGTTAATCTACCAACAAAGGCTCAGCTGTTTTTAGCAGATACAACGACTGTCAGGAGTCTCGGCTGGAAGTGCATATTCATGCACAGCTGAGTCGCATCAGTGCCACACACACACACACACACACACACACGTGGCAAAAAAAGCACACAGTTAGGCGGTTGGTACTTTGGCTCTGGAAACAGTAATTCTGAAGACATAAGACTTAATGTGAGTTTGGATTTGAACGAAAACACTGAAGTGTGACAGAAGGTCGTGTGTGGTCTGGTGCATATCCATCGTAACATGTATCTCCAGAGGAGAAAGAGTTTATACCAGCTATTTCTCAGCACAGCAGTGTGTGTATCTGAATAACCCACAATATATATACACTGACTTCCTTTTATATTTCTTTCTCTGCTGTCAGATTGCTTACAGATGAGAAGCACGTGGCTTTCATCAGATGTCCTCAGATACTTCTTCCTCCATTTCAGCTGACTTATTATTAGGTTAGACTATATAATGTATTGTTCTTTGCCACAATGTTTTGGATGAAGTGCAATGCATTATACTGCTCTTGTGGTGTATATTTTGACAGTGTATGTCGCTGTTGTTGCTGCTTTGAAGAAAAACAAAGCTTTTCATTAATGAAGTTAATAATGTGATAACTGAATGAATGACATAAGATATACAGTCGATCTTCCCCAAGTGCATTCATGTAATTGTTGACTTCATGTAAAACACTGATTCAATCTAATATAATAAATGAAATACAAAGGCTACAGCTGGGTGTGCACTTTAGGAATTTATTTCTGTTTGGTGTATGATTCGATTAAGTTCACTTATCAAGGTCAAACTAGGTGAACCCAGCATTTACATAACTTTTAGTCATCTGAGTATTTGTCTTTAATGTTGGGCATATGAAGGTCAATGAAGACACTTCAGAATACATCTCATGTTTTCTCCTGTTTGTTGTTCTATAATGAGCACTGCAATCTGATTGTTTATGTAATCAAGACAACAGAGGCATCCCAGCAGCAATGTTTGTTCCCCCCTCAGGTCCTTCAGTCGTTTCAGATCTCTCACTGCTGTTTTGTATCGAGAGAATTATGCATTCAAAGTTTAACTGAGAGGATATTATAGATTGTGTTATAACAACAGTTGCATTTGAGGATAATTATCAATGCAACCTTTTTACACAATGTAGCGCTTCTAGCAAATTAGCTTATTTTGAAATCAGCGTGTTTCATATTAAACCTCACATTGCAGGAATTCCAGCTTTCTTCCTTAACTGGCGGGCAACGGCAGCCTGTCGCACAATGGCTCCTCTCTGGCTGAGATTGGCCCATGTAAGGATGCAAGCTTGTTGAAGAGGTGGCACTTAAAGATTTCACTTTGAAAAGACTTATTTCTTGAGAAAATACCACATATATTGAATTTGAACTTGTGTTAAATTCAACCACATGCACTGAACAGTTTCATAATGCTAATCAATTGGATTAGTGTTTGGCTTGTCTGTGGTGCTGACAGAAACATGGACCCGATTAAAGGCGAGGCTGGTATCCCTGTGGGCTTGTTACATGTTCCACAAAGTGTATAAATCAACTTAAATAATTTAATAAGTTTAAGATTAAATTAGTCCGTAAAAACCAGAGAGAGAAAAGCTTCAATTGTGACACTAAATTTCAGAGCTGATATGCTTAGAGTGGTGATAGAGCCAAAGATAAATTTAAATGCCCGGAGCCTTTCATGTTTGTTTATTTTCAGTGCTTAAAGCTGCAATATGCAGCTTTAAGCACTGAGTGTGTGTCACATGTTCTTCTTGGAATGAAGCAAAATGCCATTGATCCTTTGATCACCCTTACACTATTTACTGAGAGTGATGATGTGCAACGTTGCCATTGACAATTGCCCCATTTATACATTTTATCTATATAGTGTTTTATCTGGATAATGGCACCTGATCTGACCCAGATGTGGTCTGGCTAATCTGATCCATTCTGATCAATTGCCTCATGTATTATCATGCATTTTCCTTTTCCCAGATCACATGTTAATGTCAGGTGTAAAAGAGGTAAAAATATTCCAACAATAGAGAATACAATTCCAGAGAGAGCTTATTTTCAGAGTTGTATTCCACTTTACAGATAAATACAGTAACAAGGACCATGCAAACTGACTTTGTTGCCCTGGGTGAGGCAGATGATTTATCCGGTACTGTGACGGAAACATTTGATGATGACCAAATAAAGATCAAGATAAATAATTATTTCATCAAATATGTATTTTTTTCACATATTCAAACATAAAATGTAAAATAAACACTTGATATTTGACCAAATCACAAAGAGAAAACACAAATGTTGAGGGACCGTGGTTTCAGCATGCTGGATTTCCTTAGGTCAGACTCATGGCCACATTGTTTTAGTTCTTAAACAGTGTAACTTCATCTTGTTGGGTTATAATAAAGGAAATGCATGCTAGTTTGGCACACCAGCCATTCCATAACTAAAGTGTGCCATAAGTATGTGAGAGAAAAAATAGAGAAGAGAAAGAGAAAAGTTTACAGAGAGAGAGAGCGAGAGAGAGAGAGCGAGAGACAGAGAGAGAGAGAGAGAGAGAGAGAGAGAGAGAGAGAGAGAGAGAGAGAGAGAGAAAGGTTTGATCAAAAAGTGGCTCATCTATCCTCTTGGCAGTTCTGTCTCTTCATCCTCTGTGTCAGATCCTACCCATCCAGCTGTGTGGCCAAAGTTCAGATAAGGGCCCTAAGGTGTTTTCTGATTGATCCAACCAACAAACAATGAAGGCTGTGTGTCTTGTGCACCATTGCCGTCTTGGTGTGGGTCAAAGAGCTAGCCATCTTTGCTGCCTCTCCTGCAAACAGTTGACACATCATGATGAGTGAAAGGTGTGCGGAGAGCGAGGGAGCAGGAGCGGCATGGTGGGAGTAATGATACGTGACAGAGAGGTGGAGAGAGAGCTTTGTTTGGGTCTGAGTATGTTGCAGCGCTGCCTAATTGAAGGATGTTTTAATGCTGTCGGAGGATGGCAGGTTGGAATAATCATAGCTATTTGTTTACACAGCAGACACCCCGATTGACTTTTAATGGCTGCAGCCTGTGTAGTGCTTCCAAGCACCCGGGTGAATTTGACTTTCATTACCGTGTGGAAAACGTTCGCTCATCTCTTCTGCTTTCCTCTCTTGGTTTACATGAAGACGCTGGATTCTGCATAATTGATGAGGCAGCTTGTTGGTTGGTGAGTTTCTCTGTGACTGCAGAGTTGCAGAGTTGAGCCCTGGTTCTGACTTGGTCTTCTTTGAAAGACACTTCCACTTCCTGCCTGACCCTTCTGAGGGGACGTTTATGTGTCGTGTTAGCAATTCAGTAATTATCAGTAACTTCAATTTACTGTACTTTACTTCAAGGTTTATTTAATATGTCACTATTCTCAAATTAAAGGTCTACTTATGACCTTTTTCCTGAGCTTCCAAGTGTGGAGCGTCAATCACATGCTAACAAGTGGTTGTATATTCATATTTTCTTTATATAGTTTTACACATTTGAAATATTCCCTTAGATTTTGGTACTTTTATCCATGATTTTATCTGTAATAGGGTTAATAACTGTGGGCTTTCTTTTGGTTTAACCTTCAAATGAAGCAATTTAGATAGTATGGTAAAACATTTACCTTGTTTATAACCTGTCTAAAGATCTGAACACTTGTTTATTTCCTTGTTGGACCTTGTTGTAAGAATATCACCATGTTCCGATATCTCAATCACTTTTGGGTACAGTCTTAAAACAAATAAAGTCCAAACCTACAGAAAAAAAGACACATGTTGTATTAAAGCTAAATTGTCCTTTAAAATGTATTCCTAAAATATCTAAGAGCTGCCTCCAAATTATAACCACCACTACTGCTTCCTATTAATTAAGAATCAACACACGTGCCACTTTGTTTGACAATGCCAAAGCATTGGACTGCAGACAATCATTAAGTTGCTGACTTTAAAAGGGATAGCAGTTTATTCATTGAGAGATAAGTTTTCTCTGACCTTCTCTGAGGCGGGGTCAGGGGTCACATCACCAAAGGGGATTTAAAGATGGCTGCTGCTGCTGATGATTTCCGTCTTCACGGTAGTTTCCAGGACAGAAACTTCCTGTTCACCATATTAACAACAAAAGCCGCCTTGTTATCGTGCATTATTACCACCTAGCACATCTTAGTGAGTCATGAAGTCGGGGTGACAGGGGGGCAGGTCCTGTAATCCACAGCTGCAGTGGGGGGTTCATTTATCCCTTTTTTTTACTTAGCATTCCCCCATCAGTTCCTAATGGGGCATTGATCAGCCGGTGGTGGATAGAGGATGTGGGGGGTGAGAGGTGGAGAATAATGCTGTTATCTTCTTAAAGATGTAATATAAGGGTTACATTATGAGGCTTTGAATGTAACCATTATTGCCCAGAGTGTGAATGGAAACTGAGAATGTGTACAACACTGCAGTTTTACCAGGAGCCTATCAAAAAATACTTGAAAAGGTTGAAAAATTGATGTTGGAAACAAAAAAACATAATATCTATTGTTCAAATTAATTGCCACCATCACCACACAACTGCGCTAGAACCCTCTGACACACTCACACTGTATTGATGTTTAATTACATTAATATGCAATATCAGTCTCTGGTAGCTCTTTAATTATGAATGAAGATGTAATGACACTACCATTAATATTTAATTAAAGGGCAATAAAGTGTTATTTGGCAGCATTACAAAACTAGACACTAATAAAGGAATGTCTTTAGCCAGTAATCATTACAGACAGAAGAGCTCTGTCCCTCTTAAAATTTGACTGTCTGAAAAAGTAAATACAGAGGACACACAGCGGTCAAAAGTGTGTATACATTTGTGTGTCCCCGCTAACTTCACTGTTGTGACAGTCTCTGTGATCAAAACCCAAAGAATAGCTCACGGCACTAAAGTGGAATGACCTTATCAAGCTGCAGCGAATGTGTTATCCATGCTGCTCAATAGAAAACACAACGTGACATCAACCTAACGGATACAAATTAGAGGGAAGAAAGGAAGCAAATGGGGCACTATAGAGATGGTAAAATCCCCCTGGAATACCCGGAATATCCTGCCATAGTCTCCAGCCAGGTAAACAACTCCCAGGGTCGACCGAGTCCCCTGCTCTGGGCGTCAAAAGTTCAATACGCTTTGCAGAGGTTTATTTCTGCTCCGTTTTCCTTCGTAAAAAAAAAAAAAATGAGGAAGTTTTACACAAAAGAATTTGTCGTCCAACATTTGGTATCTACCTCTTTCGATGTCAATTTGTTTATGAATCCTCAGAAGACGTCGAGAGGCCAAAGTTGTGTCCAAAGTTTGCCCAGGCAGGAATGCATGATGCCAACAGGCACAAAGCATTGCTTAGCACCAGACACCCATGCAGTGACATTGAGATGCTAAAGCTGCAGCTTGTTTACACAAGTTTCCTCCTTTTCTCTTCTCTGAAGCCACCATTTAGTCAGACAATGGGCACAATGTGGCCCTCATCTGTGAGTGGGCCGTACTGACAGGGCGAGCAGTCAGCTGGGGCACTCTGGTTTGCTCTGGAGTGGATGTTTACATCAGTGGGAGACCACATTGTTTTAACTAAGAAGTCTATGACACACACACAACTTTCTGATGGGATAAAAATGATAAAATACTGTTCATTATCGTAGTTAAAATATTTTTCTATCCATGGTCTTTTAATCTTCAACAATTTTCTCTTGAGTACTCAAAGCAATTCTGCCAAACCTGAATGCCTTAATATAGAGCTCTCGGTGACAGCAGTTGCACTCTCTTAATTTTTAGCCATTATTTAGAAAACAGTTATCGCAAATTAAACTTTTTTTACAGACAAGGATGGTGAAATTCGATTCTTTTCTAATAATAATATTTTTGAAATTCTTGCTTTAACAATACCTATGTATGACTACATTATAGTTAAGGTTATATAGTGGTAATAGTTATGCTTAATAATCTATGATTAAGTTATTTTCAATATTCGGTAACTATAACACTTAAGTTACGGTTAGGAAAAGATGGTTGTTCCTGCATTGAAAATGGGAATATTGAATATAATATGTGGTTTAACAGTCAAATTTTTTTTACAGGTTACAATCATAGAATAGTTATTTTAGGAATTATGCATGATAGATCATTTTTAAATTAACATTTTCAAAAAATCTCATCCCCTGCAATACTCAAAATCCCCCCTAGTACATTTGAGAAACACTGATCTACCACACATTACCTCACTTTCTGCCTTGCGACAACACTGGTATTATTATATGTAAATCAAGAGTTGCTGAATGTACAATATCAACGTAATTTCTGACGATACTGGGCTGGCAAGCATGACAAGCATTAGCAAGAAACATGGTTATAATTGTCAGCTTTTTAAACAGGATATACCTCTCTTCAAATTAATTACATAAATGAAATATGTTAAAAAAATGTACATAGAGAAACAGTTAACAATCTCAAATAGATTTCATGCATTTAACTTTTCTTTGCCTCGTCATTGCACCAGAAAGAGTTGTATCTTAAATGTGTACATGTCCAAGAAAACTTCCTGCAGACTGCAAGACTGACACGCAGGCCTCAGAGCTCCCTCGGCGTATATTAAGTCCAGCTAATGAGCTGGTCAATGTGACGAGAGGCGGCTGTGATCGATGTCCCCTCTGAATTGATGTGCTCTGCAACGAAGGACACTGACCCACCGAGAAATGTTGATGAAGTAGCTGCCTGGAAACTCGCACTTCCCCTCAGCCTGCAAGGAGTCTGTGAACAGCACTATGAGGATGGGGCCATATGTATGGTTTTATATCAAAGATAAATACTGTGCATTACAAGTATATGTACCTCCAAGTCGTTCATGAACCTGGAGTTCCTGTGGTTGCGTTCATAGAATATCAGAGTATGACGGTTAGCTATAATGTGTTAAATAGATTTAAAGATTGCATATATTAATGTTTGTATTGTTCACATTTGAATCAAGCTTTTGAGCAACAACGCGATCTGGAAGTTTCAGATTGAGATGTATTAAAGTTTGCACTCATATATATACACACACACACACACACACACACACACACACACACACACACCACTGAACAGCTATATAGTTAGCCTTTGAAAGAAATTATGGCCAGTAGTATAACTGAAACTATGTTTTCTTAATGACGTAAAACTTGATATGCAGTTCAGCTTCCTTCATCTTTGTCTAATCATGAACAATGTATGGATATCTCTGTTTTTGCTCATTTTAGGCGCAGTGGAAGAGACTGGGCTGAATCTGCATATAGTAATCATCAGAAAATTCCCCAGCAGAATATATTTGCATAAGATTATTACTCATTGGCAGTGACCCCGAATAAGGATGAGCCACATTACTAATAGGCTTCTCTTAATGCTAAAATATAAATCCTGGGGTATATATCCGCTTTGACATTAATGACTAAATGTTACCTCTCAGCCTTGTCGCAACGATGATCAAAAGTACTTCACTTCTCTTTTTTCCACTTTCTCTTTAAAATTTCAGTTCTGTCTTTCTTTTCCGACTAATATTGTGGATAAAAGATTTCTGTGTGTCAGGCTTAAAGAGGCAAAATCATTCAGTGACTCTGGCAAAGAAAGTTTCAGAGGCACTGCAAGAGGGACGGCTCTGAAGTTGTGGGGGGGACTTTGAACTTTGTGTAATTGCAATTTCTCAAATATGTCTCCGCCTTAGATTGAACATATTCAAGAGAAAAATAACACTGATGTTGAAGCTGTTTACTTTTCGCCTGAAAACTTGGTGATTGATATGCTGGACAGAAAAATATGCTGGGAAAGTCTGTCTCTGCCTTTCTCTCTGTCTCTTTCCCTTCCCGCTTCCATCTGGCCTTTTTCTGTCTCAACTGCACATTAAAGCCAATAAAGATGAAATGTCTTCAAAGAAAAAAAAGCCGGTGTGCCACCCGACTTGTCTGCCATCCTCGGGTCCTGTTTAGTATGCAGTGCGGGCAACAACTCAATTAACCAGAAGCCCCTAGCCATCACACCAGCAGGCTGCCTCATAATATTTCCCATAATGTTTCATCCAATTTGGAGAGTTTGACGTTTACCCCCTGCAGGACTGCAGCGATAGACAATGACTGAAGGCAAGGGGGCACTGAGGTGGTGGTGTGTGTGATTGTGTGTGGGTGTGAGATTGTGTCTGTGTGTGATTGTGATTGTGTGCGTGGTGATGGAAATAATCGCGCAGGCCTGCAGGAGAGCATCAATACCCTTTTTTTTTTACCAACTCTTCCAAAACTTTGCAAGCAGAGGAATATATTTTTCAAATTCTTGTACATTAACTTAACAGTCCGCACTAAAGTAGAAATGTTATGTATATATGTGTGCGTGAGAGAGTGAGTAAAAATGATTTTGTGAAATATTGCACACACGACAGAGGTAGTAGACTGCTGTGATAGAGGGTGTTTATAGCACAGTAACATTGGATAAAGATAATGTTGTAGGAGAGTTTCACAGGGCTAGCAGCCATAGATCCTCCAATACTCAAGACTTTTGAGAAGTCATTTTAAGTCCCCTTGTCATTGGCATGACCCTCTTTTTACCTCCCCAACAACCCTCCCTCCGTCTTCCCATCTCCGCCGTTCTCTTGGACAGAAGAGGGCTCTGCAGCTCCTAAGTGATGGCGAAGGAGTCACCCCGGTGGAACTGATGCCCCCGATCAGCGATGGGCTGGAAAAGCATAAAGACAGAACAGGAAGGGGTGGGGAGAAAGAGTATGGAATGCTGAGACAGCACTTTCTCCAACCCACAGAGGGAGAAGGGGAGGGCAGTGTGGAAGAGTGAAGGAGGTAGATAGAGAGAGGTAAAGAGGGGGAGGGAGAAGAGGGCGGGGTCTCATTTATGATTAAAAGATAGGCCAGATAACCCTGCGAGCCTGGCCCATCACTCTCCTTTAAAATGAGGTTCTAATGGCATCTAGGGAGGAAGGGGAGGCTTGGGCGTCATTAACCGGAATCTCTGAATCCTTAACCCGAGGTAGGGTACCTCTCGCCTGGGGAGAGAGACCACCTAAGGTGCCTTGGAGCTGTGGATAATGTGTGCACAGAGTGAGAAATCTACATGCATATTGTAAGTTTTCTAACTGTGTGTCTGCTCAGGAACAGGAAATCAGTTAAATGCCTTGGAGCTAGAGATTAGTGGATGTTATATGTGTGTGTATGTCACTGTATAGTTGTGTGTGTGTGTGTGTGTGTGTGTGTGTGTGTGCGTGTGTGTGTGTGTCAGTGTGTGTGTGCGTGTTCTACTGCGTGTCCGCCATCACTGAGTCTCTCTTCAACATGTCGCTCCTAATGAGTAGGTGATTAACGATAATGTATCTCATTAGTTAAAACAGGTTTCATAATGACACAGAGTGCTACTAGAACCACCACTCCACAGCCCTCTTCAAATATGGCTTCTCACAGCTGGTTCCACTCTAGCCGAAGCTTGGGATGCAATTTTCATCCGATTTACAGGGAAACGCATTAGAGTTAGATTTGATGCTATGTTCTGCCTATGTTCTGTTTACTAACTTCATAGTTTTCTTTATTCTTTTTTTTTCAGACGAAATATAGTCAATGAATAGAAATGTAGTCAATGAATAGTTCCAAAATGAGATGGGTGTTTGATTTTTCACAAATATCACTGAAATATCCACAGATTTGTTTTTTGAAACAACTTTCCCTTATATTCTTCCTCCTCACACCCACAAGTTATGTTTCCTGCTACAAGAACACATGCTGATCACTTTAGTTTACAGTAAACAAGGTCTTGTGTTGTTGACAGCTCAGAAAATGCTTCTAGTCATAGAAAGTGACAAAAACTAAAGGCCTGCTGATTATGCCCTGGGGTAAGATGAGACAAGTAAGTACCCACTAGGCAAGTAAAACAACAATAAACAAACAGAAAAACCTGTGAAACTGCAAGTGCTTACACACAATAATACAATGGTATTATTCTAAATCAGATTTTCACCTAAAAAGTTTTTAAATTGAAATAAACACAAAAAAACCATCAGCATCCCCTTGGAAAAAAAATTAAATAAATAACTAAATTTGAATAAAGTTGTACCAACATCCGACTTCACACCTCTATGGTTCACACATGGCACAAGCTGACAAGGACAAAGGAAAAGTTTATTTCACCCTTAACATGTTCCTATTTTCTCTCCTCCATTCTTAATCTGTCTTTTATCTCCACCATCAAAGTCTTCCCTGTTCTCCACCCTGGTCTCCTTCCCATTGGTCCATCTCCTGCTTGTGTAAAGGGCAAAGCACTGCAGCCATTTCCCGGCCTGCCTTACAGCCGCGATCCAGAGGAATGCTAATAGTTTGCAACCCGACCCAGTGTCTCTCCAGTGCTACCCAAACAGGGCAGTCCAACCGTCTTGAAACCAACACCATGAATGTTTCCATCACTCATATTGAGATATCAGTATCTTTATAGTTAGAAATCATCCATATTTTACCAGCCCTTCTCCAGCTGCCCCCATATATCTTGCTTTGCTAGGTCTCAAGCAACATATCCGTCTTATTTCGGGGTCCATATCTACACAGTGTTTCAGTCTAAAAGAAGATACACAGAGACGGCTGACATGATGCCACTGGAGGAGGCACACTGGGCAGAACATCAATCATAATGTACGACACTTTCCATTTTTGACAACATTTCAACAGCTTGGAAACTTACTGGTGAGGTGCAAATCATTCTAAAACCTATTTTAGCTCACTTTCTGCACAAACAAAGTAGAATATATTCACATATTATTAAGCAATACGAATGTAATGGTTACTACATATACTTTAATCATTTAATCATTCTCCCACCAAGAAATATCGTTCAGCGATATTTAGGAGAATGGTTGCCAAGCAACGCACAGACGCAGAGAAACGCATGCTTAAAGATTGGGGATATTATTGACATTTCTGTGGATATCGTCATTAATTGTGCAATTGTTGAGGTAGTGTTCTATCATGTTGGCAGTCTTCTTTGCTTGTACAGGGGTGTTTGACTACAGTGTGTTTTATTTGCATGTTGTCAGAAGCAAGGATATTGCTCCAGCATCTTCTCTTGCTGGTTAACCTGCGCACATGGGCATTACTGCTGAAGCCATAGGCTTCACCTCTCCTCTTTTTCACAGTGGCATAAAATTGACGAAGAGCCTGGTTTATCTCCATTTTGGTGACTGTTTTAACTAACTAACTAACTAATAGCTAATTTCTACCCAATGAAAAGTACTTGAATATCATCATATTTTTTGTACCTATACAAACAGTGAATCAATCAGTTGGTCAGGTATGTCATGACAATACCTGTATTTTGTGATCTGCTATTTGAAATTGTTACATCTATTCACTCTGGGGAATTTTCAAAGTGACATATCAGTTAACTGTAGATGGGAGGCTCAAATAATGCTTGATGGATTTTTTAAATCTGCGTCAGTTTTACCAAGGAGGAAACAGCTGGAGAGTGCTTTTTTGTGTATCAGGGCCCAAAATTAGCTCCCACCACTTGCCAAATGCAAGTAAAACTCCTTGTTGGCAAATTAAATAAGTGAAGTCAGCCGCCATTGGTGGGTTCCTGAAATAGGCTTATTATACTACAAACTCTCATCACTTCAACATAAGTTGACTGCAATCAGGCGGCATGCAACATATGACCATCAATTGAGGCCATGTACTATAAGAACTGCATTAGCCCTTTAGAAAATAAATGAAATGAGATTACCTGATCAGGTCCATCACTGACCGTGCCTTTGTATACGGAAAAGGAGATTTTAAATTTAAATTTAAATAAAACATTTTACTAGTATTTCTAGTATTTACAACTTTAAAACTGTCTCATGCGTAATATTTTTATAACTCCACTAACATCTGAAATGGAGAAACAAGTAGTCTAATTTAAGGAAAAAAATAATCGAAGGACAGACAACGCAAAACATTGAGGAATGAGGGCAAACCATACATCAACATAAAAGGCAAGAAAAAGTCCACCTAAAAAGGCATCTGTAAGAATATGGGACAGTATGGAACATTAAAGTTGGCATTAGCGACATTTTCATTGTAGTTATAGAAGAGGATACTGTTGAATATATTTAAGCTGTAGCCAGATATATCACAAACTTATTAATCAAATTTATTAACAACATTATGTAGTTCAGGACCATATATAATGTCATACGTTAGGTTTTGCAATAGGGTAAAGTGTTCACAGATACGCAAGGGCATGTGGCAAGCTGACTGAGGAGAGAAAGTTGCAACATAATTTTATGCTATCCCATATGAGCAACAGCAAGCCATCATTCTTTCGGATTTAGAATAGGTGAGAGAGCCTTTCTAGGCTAATCATAATGGTCAAACAATCATTCTAAAATTATTATTTTCCCTGACAATATGGGCTATGACACGTTGCACCCCTAATGTTACCGGGGTATTCTGTGGACCATGTGTTTTACAAGTATAATGCCCAATAACTTTTCCTTTCATCCATTTATAGTCAATATTACTGAACTTTCTTACACTCTATATAGAAGGCCCATTATCCTGCCAATTTGTTTTCTTTGAGTCCTATAGGCTATGCTACAGTATTTTGATTGCTTGAATGTTGGTGATGGGCTCATTCTTGACTGCTTAATCCACCAAAGACTGTGTGAGATGATAATGCAAAGTGCAGCCTAGTTGTTCTATAAGAGCAGGGGTTGATTATGAATTTGAGTCCCCTTTGGCACCAACACCTTTGGGGCCCTTCATTCTACAAAACTCTTTGGCACAAACAGTAGCCCTTCAGGATATGGTGCAAGGTGAAGCAGACTAGGGGGCCATGTAGCCCATGGGTCCTTTTACTCATCAAAAAAACTAATTCGGTCTACCAGCAACCGTGGAGCAGTGTGGGCTTGCTTGTTTGCTCAGTCAGATTTTTTTGGGATCCAAGGCCAGTGCTTGATAGGCCTTTATGGCCTCAAACAAAAGTACTTGTGTAACCTGTATATCTGGTTGCCATCATTAGCGTCTTCATCCTTCTATATGTTTCAGCACAAGGTGAAACGTAGACAAATCTGGCACCCAGAAACAACGTAGTCCAAAAATAAATTTCACTTTACAATACTATCTGTTTACCAACATCCTTGTCTGTGAATCAGCTCGCCATTGGCTTTCAGGTTCGTTTCATTATGCGTTTTCCTATATGCCAACATAAATACTGTAGACAAGTTTTGATTTAAGTTCTATATTCTGTAGAAGTGATTCATGAAAAATTAGACTCTCAGGCTAAAATTACAGGCTCCTCAGAGCAGGGAAAATGATAGGCACCGAAGGGCCGGATCTGCTCCAGAAGATTTAAAAGGAAAGCATAGAAATAGCTCATTTAGTTTTGGTTAAGGCCATGCAGTGTACAGAGGAAAGAACAATACATGTACTTCACATGTTCTGAATGTGTTCTGAATATCTTTTTTATCGTGGACACATGAGGAATATATCATGGCCAACCAATATCGTGTTGAATGATTATGTCGTCATACTGCCCAAGCCTAACGTCAACATGTCTTTACATGCAGTTGATAATGTTATTTTACTTTTTGAAAAAATTTGAATCTGAAATTCTGGCAAGGTCAGGCTGGCACCAATGACTTTCTCTGCAGTCCTGACATCCGTTGTAGTCCGTACTCCTGTCTGGTGGCTGATCAAAACCACACAGTGATGGATCTGCATATAGCAGACTGCATTATTGCTGTGTAGAATTGTGTCAGCAGCTCCTGAAGCAGGTTGAACTTCCTGAGTGCATTCTCGTCCACCTTAGGTGGGAGATGGTGGATCCCAGAAATTAAAAGGCTACCACAACAGACACAGTGTTCAGTAAGGTGATAAGCGACATTGTTGGGTGGGCACCTCCTGAAGTCCACTGTCATCTTTACAGTTTTAAGTTGTTCTGCCCGCACCAGGGCCAGCAGATCAATCTCCATCTCTCTGCAGACTCGTCACTGTCCCGGATGAGGCTGAAATTTCAGTTACAATTTATGTTACAACATACAAATATAGGATTGAAACACCATCTTTGAACCACTTATACAGGAAAATATAACTTTATACAGTGGCACCACAAATTACGATATTTTAGAGCTCCTGTAAATTTCTCGAATGAGCTCATCTGTATTTTGAACCCTGTTTTTAATAAAATTGTAAATTATTTGGCCAGTACATTTTGTCAGTTCACCAGCCATTGGCAGATAAGACCAAAAAGATAATTTTTGACTCTGGAGTGTATTGTGTCCAGGAGGCCACACTGGACAGGCTGTTTGTGTGTGTTGGGTGGTGGGGGTGTTGACAGTGGACAAAACCCTTTTAGCACTATCATAAAAGTGGCATTTAGCATTGTCACAACAACTGCTTAGGAAAAGCCAAGCCTCCATTAAACAAGGGCAATGATGCACTACAAAGTCACAACCCCTCAGCACAGGGGCCTACCATCCAGCCAGCATCCCTCGCTGCATAACTTACTGCCTGTGTTGTGTACAGTTCCTCGTACACAGCGGCATGAGAGTTTTTCTGAGTGATTTCCAGTGTGAAGTTATGGTGTTGATTAGCACAGTGACAGGTGCCATGATTAAAATGGCCGATAGTAATAGTGCAGCATTCATGCATTGACAACTTTGCTCTGCATGGCTTTGTGAGTGGTGATGTATGACACCATTAGGGTAACCTCAGGGCCCTGGAGGACACTTATCTCCCTCGTCACGTCCTTCACACTTCCCATTCTCCCTCTAACAAAAGGACGCCTGCTCCCCAGTCTGCATGCTTATGAATTGTGTGCGTGTGTGTGTGTGTGTGTGTGTGTGTGTGTGTGTGTGTGTGTGTGTGTGTGTGTGTGTGTGTGTGTGTGCATCTTGTGGGGGAGTGCGATGTCTGTGTATGTGTTCATTGTCCATCTCTGGTAGTGAACATAAATACTGACTTCTGTGTATCATGTTTCATTTTGTTGGTATGTTTCGGTTCCTACATTTTTGGCAGATTTAGGCATTTTGTTTATTGTAATGGAGGTGGTAATACTGTACTGTGACAACACTGAGCACACTAGTTTAGTTTACTAAGTATTTAATTCTAACTAATCTGTAACCCCCCTTCTCTTCTGCATCCAACATTCCTTTCTGAAACATGTACTACAACAAAATAGTATTTGATCTTTATCTAGTTCATCAGTTTATCATTTGTTTCACATGTTCTGTTCATATGTAAGTCATAGTTCTCAAAAAAGACTGAAGGTGATGTGCTTCATGTTTATAGCATGGCAGTTAATCTATGGGAAGTCTACTTCATAAACTCCATAGAAATGAGGGCTCATTGCAGTGGTAAAAAAATGACTAATCTAGTATAAGAGCAGACCAGATATCAAGCCTCATACTTGTGTACTTTGGGTGAGTGTAGTTAATGTGTAGGAGTGTTTCTCACAGGGTTTTGTTAGACTATTATCTAACCCTTAAGGGTCTGAGGAAATGATCCCAGAGGAAAATTATGTAAATACATATTTTTAGGTACTTGTACTTTACTTGAGTATTCCATTTTCTGTAACTTTATATTTATACAATACTACATCTCAGAGGGAAATATTGTACTTTTAACTTCACTACATGTATTTAACAAAATTATTATTAGCTAGTTTGCAGATTCAGATTCTTAATACACATTTTGCATCAATAATTATAATCCAATGATATAGGCCTGCCGTAAATATATTATTTGAAAAGGGCCATTCTGCTTAATGAGTATACTTTTGGTACTTTAAGTATATTTTGATGCTAATGCTTTTCTACTTTAACTTAAGTAACATTTGGAATGACTTTTGCATTCTGCTTTAGTAAATCATTTAATTATTAACACATTGGTTGTATTCATATAAATTGTGATTGTGTCCCACTCACAATGCACGGTAAACGAGACAGGGTCCGTGTTTGAAGATGGGTCGGGTGGTTGGCAGTCGCGCCGGGAACAGGGGGCTCCGTCTCTTCCCGCAGACCAAGAGGCCTTGAGTTCACGGCCCAGAGAAGCGGCGGAGTCCAAGAGAGGGGTGCTGTAAAGCTGACTCGGCCATAGCTGCCAGCCACTTTCCCTTTCTGAGCCATACTAGAGAAGGTCGCAGCGCAGTGCTGTGGCGGAAATGTGCCAGCCCACCTGTTGAGAAGTATAAAAATGTTTATGTTCATTATGAGTGGGCAAGAAAATGTAGGGTTGTCTGGCAAAAAGTTGAAGCAGTCATAGTGCTACGCTTCCAGTGCTGTTGGGTAGGGCACATTCCTGGTTTATTTATTTGTAACGTGAATACCATATTTCTCTGTTTACCTTGGGATCATTGTGACAGGAGATAAAATGAAACTTCTTGAGCTGAAAAATCCTTTCTGGTAATATTTTAAAGAACTGCAGTTTTTCTGGGATTGTGTTTCATCATCTTACCAGTACCTGAAACAACATGTATGTGTGTATTTTTGGTCTAAACAGCTGGTTAAGGCACCACAGACAGATTACTGTTTAAAACAGCCCAGATTGAGTCCCATGAGTCAAAACTGAACACTGAATTAGTTGGAATCATTGCCATAATTAATATACTGCCTAAAAATGCATCATGCGTATCTGTGCTTGTGGTGATGTACAAAGCGTACAAAGATAACTGTAAACACATCTTCAAACCCATGGGGCCTATCCGTCGCGCTGCGCTGGGCAAATATTTGTGAGAACACCTCTGTAAACATGCACATCCTTGGGGGGGTCAGCCAAGCTGTGGCTGACACCTACTGCAACCCCCCCACCACCAATGATACTGCAGTCATGTCAACGGAAGTGTAAGGCAATACCCAGTTTTCCTAACAAGTTGAACCCAGCCGGAGGCATCCTGGCATCCCGAGACTCCAAACACATGTCCCCTCCCTACTTCAAAAATACACACACCCTTATTTTTGGCGGCATGCAACCCCTTAATTATTTCAGTGGGCTGAATTTGAGACGATTGGGTTCTTAAGGTTTTGCGGAGGGCATGGAGTCAAGATACTGAGGAACAGCAAGAAAGAAACACCGACGGCGACATGATATTTAAGGGAGGGTGGGGGGTTGAGGTTTAGGAGATAGACACGTAGACTCACACAAGAACACATATGTACAAACTGCTATCCTTGTCTCTTTTGAGCTCTTCACTCCTGTCCTCGAGCCGCTACCCCACCGCTGCTGATGAGAAAAACAGACACAAGTGCTAAGCTCTCTCTTTCCCTGGGATTAATAACATTTGTAATTGAGGTACTTACTATGGAGTGCCAGCTTCCTCAGTCGTGGACGGTGGTTTCCAGGTTGTCTCAGCGCAGAGACCAGAGGCGAGGGGGAGATGGGGGGAATTTGAATGTGTTAAGAGTGTGCGGTGTCCACACGGCCATTGGTAAACAAACTCGGGTGGAGAAAGCTAAGATCAAATTCAGTGCCCTCTAAAGGCCAGTTCAGTGATTTATTCCAGCACTATTTATTTGTTAACATCTAAAGATAGCAGAGAGAGAAAAAACATTGAAGGCTGATTAAAACAATGACTAACACAAATAATGTCCCCTTTATGTCCGTTTTAATAAATCATTTGGTTTATCAACACATGAACAGGGCATTTTGATGTTATAAAATATATAGCTTGTAAAATATAGCAACATCTTTTAGATTTAAATGTATTTAAAATAATTATAATGTAAGACAGGACCAGAATGATCTGCATTTAATTTGGTGTTGATATCACACTTATAATTTGATTACTAACACCTGTTGTGTGCTTAGGACGATGGTTGTGTGGTGAGTGATGTAATGGAACAGCATGATTATAATTAGAGTAATGATGCATTGACATGTAGTTGGGTGCCAAAATGTGGGCAATGAATGTGAACCATGTTCAGGGTATCAGGCCTGTATTACAAATTTCTTATACGAACTTTTGTCCAAATTTAGCCACAGTTAAGTTATCACAAGTACAGAAGATTTTTTTTTTTTTAATTTTCATATAATTTATTATGTCATTTAAGTTATGAAATGCTGCTTTTTCTGTAGGGATTTTAAAAAAAAATCATAGATTTTATAGGGGCTTTTTGACAATCTCCATGGGCCAAATTAAAACCCCATATGACATCAGTATATGTAATAGCACACAGAACCATCAAGACACGTGTCCTAGCGTTTTTTTATGAAATGATGATGTTTATCAAAGTTACGTCTTAACAAGTCCCTCTCAGTCTAATAAATATTGTGCAGCTCTTATCAGTGCTAGAGGGGAAGATCAATAGAGACTGAATGAGAGTAATAGCTTTCACCTTAAAACACACATATTCCAATTACGCCCAGTTTTCAAACAGACACTTGACATTTTGAGAGCAACTGTTGGGTGCCTCAGTGGTTAAATATAAACATCCAAACTAAATCCCTGATTATTTGACAAAATCTTTAGAGTGAAGATAGAGATAAGAGTTCCAGATGGAAAAAAAAGGGAAAGAACAGATAAATGATATCCACCTGGTTTCATCTTTGGAAAGGCCAGGTTTCCTTCTCTCTACATTTGTGCTTTGCAAAGTGTTAAAGTTTAAAAGTTAGTTGTACAAATGACCTACAGAGATCGTGGCTCCCAAATGGCAAGTCTAAAAGGAACAACTCCGATAAATCATGGAGCGAAACTTGAGTCCGGGGCTGTTGTAGGAGATTTATCGGCAGCTGTATTTTTCTAGTGTCAACTGATGTTCCATAAGACTTAGCCAGCGTCTTACATTGCTTCTACCCATGCTCCCTCCCCACCAACACATATCCGAACACACACACTGCTCGACTCCCATCACACACACAGACAGACACACACACTAACACCTCTCCACTCCATCAACAGCGGCGCAGCATTTAAATTTGAGAGCTATTCCTGTGAGACTGTTAAACACGACAGATTGAGATGAGTGGCAAACCTCTTGTGCTAGCATTAGCCCACTTATCTTATTAGTGGGGCAGCTCTAACACATTTGATACCCCCTCGGCTACTGCTGCTGCTGGCCTCAGGGAACCCGCAATGGCTTCAAAGACCAGATCTGGCGTCCTAGTGGCTCAGCATGCTGAGACGCATACCACAATGATGTTGGTTTGAATTCAGTCCACGGCAGTTGCTCCACATATTACTGCCACTGTCATCTTTCAAATTACTAGCCAATGTAAAGTATTTGATGGTCAACAAGTTCCCAAATGGAGAATGAAAATATAAGTATTTAAATACTAGATATGATTCCCATCATCAAAATTATTTCAAATAACGTTTGACTTGATGTGAACTTTATTTAGGTGGCAGCAGGTGCTTACTTTTGATTTAATTTAAACTGGAAATTAAAAAACAGTGACAAGAATGCTGTTTTTATTTTTCATATAACCAAAATTGTTGACAAAAAGTCAAGCTGTCACTCCTCAGCTGTTATTTCTCAACCTGGAAAATGATAATTACCACTTGAAACATTCCTGAACTCTTTACAATTGCTTTATTTCAGTGCACTAGCTTGTGCAATTCCCAAATAAATACATATTAGTATTGTATTAGCACTTAGTCAATACAGCTTACACAATTATATTATACTACACAAAGCAAATTGTAAATGGGATAGCACTACAATGAATGAATTGCTCTGTATTCACGTTACAGTAATTTGTGCTAAAATAGTGAATACACAACATAATCCTAAAATATGTTTAAGTGATGTCACGTCATTAATAACACACAGGACTGCAGAGGCAGCTTCAACCTTTCACTTACATCTTTTTCACAGTGAAGGCTCCTGCTACATGAATGAGAGCTACAAAGGTCTTGAACTTACTGACAGTCAGCATTTCTTAAACTATGGCTGGTGACTCCAGGAGGGGTCACAGGCCTATTTCTGGTCTGAACACACATAATACGACTACAAGTTGTTTTTCACCAGTGTGGGTTGCAGGGTCAGAGTTAATTTATTTTGAGTTCGTTGGTAAAATATTGACAACTTTATTTAAAGGAGCAATTACAACATTCAGATCATTATTATAGCAGCAAACAACAATTTTCTATTTTAACATATCATGGATTAATGTCTACTTTAGCAGAGAATGAATTCGCTCTCCCTCTGTGTGTGTTGTTACCCGAGCTTCTCCTAGCTTTGTTGATGTAGCCGGGCAAGCAGCGTGTGCTTTTAGTGCATGTGAGTGTGCTCCACTAGTTAGCTCATGGCTGCTACTCTGCACTGCTGTCATATGGCGGTTAAAGCTGATAACGCCGTACGGACTGACAGCGCCATCCCGAAAACGTAGCCCCCCCCCCTTCAGTTCCCACTCAGGTAAACACTCTTCGCTCTGTCAGCACATTTGCCGTGGTTTGTATGTTTGTACTGTTAGCACTGTTAGCTATGCGTTGCCAACTCAGGCTTTTCCATATTGAGAGCCATTGAGAGGCAATCAAAATGCTCCCAGTCTCATATTATCCACCTTTAACCAAAAAGATGTCTAACGGTCATTAAAAACCTTTTCCACATCAGGACAGTCATGGCCACAATAGCAGCAGTAAATAAAACTTAGAACGTCAGTCATTTACAGTGACGACTGGTCATTCAGCACAGGTGGTTGTAATTGTCAAAGCTTACTATCTGCTATAATTTATCTCTGAATATAGCATCTTCCTGAATTGCATATCATTTGTGTTAGGATTTAATGTTGTCATCATGTTAAGTAGCCAGTGTCTGGCTGCTTCAAATTGCGTTCTCTTGATTTGTGGTGTCCGCAGTAGGCCTACTGTGGCCTGTGTGGCATACAGCGGAGGGGCTATACCCTCTCTCACAATGCAATGTGTATTGTACGTGGGAAAGTATGAATACGCATGCTCAGTGTGTGTCTGTATTTAATGTACGTAGATCATACACATTTGATGACTTGTGGGGCCGACAGCCCATAGCCCCCACTACAGCGTCATTTCATATTTCAAATTTGATTGGCTATCTGTCGGCGCATACACTAGGTTGGAATTGACTGCTCTGCAAGAAGAGGGGAGACTTTCTTAGCGACCGCCTGCGAACTTGAGAAAATGAATGAAGTGGATTATATACTTGGGCACAGGTTTAAAACCCTTAATTTGGAGGAGAATTTGGAATTAAAGTACCTCGGTTTTTTATCATCCCTCAAACTGCATAACAGACATGTGGACGAAAACAGGTACTTGCTTATTCGGATCATAACCTCTCTCTCTCTCTCTCTCTCTCTCTCTCTCTCTCTCTCTCTCTCTCTCTCTCTTTCAGTATTTCTGTCTCTGTGTGTGTACAAGACCTGGCCACTCTGTCGTGGTTGGTGCCCCACCATTACTTTACATATAAAAACGTCACTGGACATTTAGTCTATAAAATGTAAAAAATGGTTCAAATACTTTTCCCTGCACTTCACTGTTAGGAAAGACCTTTTCATATGTGTGTCTCTAATTGAAATGACGCACTTCTCTGGATCGGTGTGATTGACAAGTGAGTTCTGTAGTGGTAATGATACAGTGTAAATGAGTCTGTGTGTTACTGTAAGTAGCAACACATAAGTCTGACCTTTAGCTGCTTACTGAAAACTGAGCTGAGGAGATCTGCTTTGATGATTTGAACCCCCGTGCTTATGCATCAAGAACACACACAAACACACACAGCTGCACAAAGCCAGGCAAATACGTATTTTGCAACCTGGTGTAAAGTATACCGCACCTTGACTGCTGTCACCCCCTTGCTAAGCCTCATGGGTAACAGGAAACAGCCTGTGATCTTTCTCAGATCCCTTCCTGTTTGGTGACAGGTGTAGGATAGTCAACGGTCTTCTTTTGCCTTTTTTGTACTCAGTTTCTCCAACAGACACACGCACGCGCGCACACACACACACACGCACACACACATGCGCATAGTTACACAATCCTCCCCATCAGCACCCCTAGAAATCGCTCACCAAAACTCTTTGCTATTCTTAAAGGAGGCGTGTGAACATGTTGGGTGGGCACACAGGCACTCCATTGCTCACCTGCCTTTCTTTAGCACTCTCTTCACTCTTTCTTTCCCCCCCCACACCTACCCACACACACACTTGCACAGACAGACACACACACACACACTTGCACAGACAGACACACACACACACTTGCACAGACAGACACTTGTCACCATTAAACAGGTTGTGTTGTCAACTTGCCTGTCACCATGCATGTTCCTCTGTGCCATATATGAGCTCTCTCAGCTGTTCCTCACAGTTGAACTGCAATTAACCCCTTCCCCCCCACCACCACCACACACACACAAGCACCGACAACTATGCATAGTTTGCACTTTCTGTCTTGCTCTTCTTCACCGCTGCCCTTTCACTATCGGTTCAGACTGCAACTCAATCCGTGCAGCAGGAGAGTCGTTCACTCAGTGTGTAAGTGTCACTAAGTGAGTTTATAGCATTTCTTCTGTGTGTGTTGCAATGCATGCATATAACTGCATACTCTCAGTTCTTATCTTGTAATATTTCAACTCTTTACTTTCGTAGTGACAGTGATTTACAAAATGAATATGTTTTTATTAGTTTCTATATCAGATTCCGAGTTCAAATGCCAAAGTCATAAACCAAGAATAAACTAAAGGAGACGTTTGTCAGCGTAAATCAAAAGATGGGGTATGAGACTGAAGCTGTTGGTATGTAAGTTATTTCACATCGAAACGACAAAAACAGTAATAAAGCTAATAGGGTAACAAAACACTAACATATTTATATTCTATCTATCATCTTTCCCCGTTGAAATCAAACTCAATGTAAATAATACATTTAAATTGTTAAATAATATTTGTTATTTTAGTCTCTGTCATGACCTATGGATATCATACTGTATAAAATGATTAATTGAGTTTTGAAATAAAGCCCCATTCTCCTAAATTACTCCCCTGACATCTCATCCTGAAATGTTCTGATAACGGACATTAACAGGCAGACAAAACAAATAAAAAAATATATATATGAAGAAGAAAAAAAAATGCAGGTCCCGATTACAGTTTGGCAAAATGAATTTGCTGTAAAACTTAAAATAAATGCAGCATTAAATCAGACACCTGAGCATCTTTGTGTGCCAGGAGTTTAGCATCATAGCTTTCGGATACTAACACTCGTACAGTAACTTTGACTCCTCTCAAACACAACAGATAACTTAATCAAATGTTTTAATCTGCTGATGTTTTGAGATGAGGAGTTTGTGATGAATCAGGGGTGTCAAATGTCAATAATAGCCCCAAATTATCAAAAATAGTGCAAGCTTTGATTATTTGATCTAAGACTTTTGTCAATGGTTGAATTTTAGGTGTCAGATTTCATTGGAGTGAGAGTTAATGATTTGAAACTGTGACCATTTCAAGCCCCAAGGATGAATGCCAGGCTTAAAAGAAAATTTAACATAGTGGCCAAACGGTGGAATTACAATTTCCAAGTCCGTCACACGATGCATTGGACAAGACTTACATTGGGAAAGAGATTTTTTATTTTTTTTTGTAAAGCAACTTCCCAGTACAAAGACATTAATATCCCTAATTTAAATCATTAGGTCCCAAAAGTTAAAAGGTGCACTAATAGCTGAATCCAAAATAATTTTCCTTCCTCTGTTAATGTGAATGAGCCCGAAAACAAGGCTGAACCGAGGCCTGGGAGTTGGGGTTAAAGGAAACGCTAATGCACTTGCTCTATTGGCTACATGGATGGGGAAGCTCGCCGGAAGATCTGGGTAATTTTATACTCTTTTTTTTGCGCCACTGAGCAACTTTCTTAGGAATGAATGGGGCGCCACGACTAACGCTGTATCCAGTTCTCTGTATACGTCCATGGACCATCTCATTTATAATAAATCTTGTCAACATTAATGCATTACTTGTAAGCATTATAAACATCCAGGTCAAGTCATTCAAATGTGGTTGTGTCCCTTTCCATGTATTCTGGCTGTATGATAAAACAAACACTAAAGTATATATGTTTTTGCTATTAAAGAAAGGCTCATCCATGTACAATTTAACAAGTCACTCAGTATATTATATCTGACCGAAAATGTTTCTGTGAGCTTTATAGAGTCTAAATGGTCCATTTAGGTAATTTGCAAAACATGCGTGTGTTTTAGATCAACATTTCACCAGGGTGTGAACGTTATTGCCAGTCCATGCCTTTGTGAGTTGAGTATATTGACATTTTGTGTATTCACTTGAAGTAAATGAGGTTAGTGCAGAAATTGCTGGTGCCAGTGAAAGCTTTATGCAGTTAAATGGGCAGTGATGAGCGTATTTGTCAACACATGCAGTCTCCTACCGCTGTGAACAGCAACACTTCATGGCACAGCCAGAGTTCCGTCTAACTAAGCACAATACAGTCGTGGAAAGCATTAAAATCCCCCCAACTCACTCCATCACCATTTCCAAAGTGATCTGATGGAGATATTACCTAAATGGCTGGCAAGCTGTGGGCTGCTAACTAAATGCTAATATGTGTCAGAGCCTGGCTGAGGATTTATGGCTCACCATCTGCTCACCAGCATACAGTACAATGTTAGCTTACAATGTTAGCTTTGATCAAGACCTCCCTGTTCATTCCTCCCAATCACTCATCTGAGTAGGAATTAGCACCAAGTTCTTTCTCCTTTAACCTAATCATGTTCTCTGCTGCACGGAGCTCATTTGAATAGCAATTATTTGGCATTTTGGGGCCTGAATATTTGTTTTTTAAAGCATACGTGACAGCGCAATTAAAAACAATGTTGTTTTCTGATTTGTAACATGATTAGGGGGCTTGCAAATGAATAGTCATTACAGCATTGAGGCCATAGTGTTGTTAAGTGAATGAAAACAGCTTCTGTGTTGCTTCTTTTTTCCCCCCATGAATTCAAATACTTTTCAGCACTTTCAGTAAATACTGAGATAAACTTAATCAAAACATATCTGACGGCATACTTTGTCTTTTAAACATTGTGGAAAGTGTAATTTAGGGTCAGCTTCTCTCTGTACTTATTGCTCAAACACTGTGTGACATTTAATAGAAGCCACATAATGAACTAACCATTTGCTAGAGATCTATATGGATCTGTAAGGGAAAATAGTGAACTTTGTGAAGAATTCCATCCAATCCATCTGTCCAAACAAGTTTATTCTAGCATTTGTCTTCCTAGAGAAACCTCCAGGCCTAGAGCGTGCCTAATGCCATTTGATGAAACAGTAAAGATTCTCCATATCTTTTCCACAGTAAAAGGCTAATTGCTGTGCTGTAGTCAGATTTACGTCCTCCCCATTCTCCTTTATGGGCAAGGCATCTGTAAGCCCTCACGTTGCCAGTCTCCGAAGGGTGTATGTTATGATCCCATGTCAGCCAAATCAATCCTTATCAATTTTAAAGTTCAGATTTTTATTTCATGGCTTTCAAGGGAGCGCCTCTCAAGCGAAAATGACTATTCCAACTCTTTTTTTTTCTTCCCCCACCTCCCTTCCCATCTGTGTCCATATTGATTGTCTGTGTGTGCGGCTCCCCTGCGATTTTTGCCCCGTGGTGGTCCCTAGACTGTTGTAAGCAAGTGCCTGAAGACATAGCTGAGTTAAATAATGCTAACTAGAGCCAGTGATCTGTCTCAATGCAGCTTCCCGGTATTAACAAGCTCTGGAAATTGACATGTCTCCACAGTGTCTGGGGAAGAGACCAACAAAGATCAAATGAGATACTACAGATGACCACCTCTTTGCTTTATAAAGGATGAATTTAGAACATAATTTCTGTCGAAAATACATTTTTCAAACACTTCATTACCCTTTCTTAAGCTGACATTAAACAGTCATAAAAGATGACTGTTTAAGAATATGTGTCACAGATTTAAGAATTGTTTTACAATGAGTGCATGGTTAGATATTCTAAATATTTGTGCACTGTTAAATGCAGAATTTCTATGATTCTGTATATGAGGAAAAAAATGGTGTGGTGGTGGTGGTTTTCAATCAGGCAATAAAAATAAAAAAGCCCATTACACAGAGCTCCATAATGGTTGAATCACTCTGTTAGTCAACCAAACATGCAATGTAGCATCAGCTCAAATTTGAATCACAACCTTGAATCCCAGCGTTAATCGCAGCTCAGCAGCAGCTTTTTGTCTCATTTTCCCTGGGATTGAATACCAAATGCTTGAGAGAAAATGTAAACGAGAGCTACTTTGCCCATATTGTCTTGACCTGCTTTCAGTACAACAACAGAGAAATAGTTTCTGATAGTGCAAAGTCGAAGCATTTACTGGCAGCCAACAAAGTTTACCCCCTCGGTTTCTTTGACTCTTTTCCTTTTACAACTTGTGTCAGGTAAACATTGAAGTGCAGAGGATTAGGCGGAGGGGCTGTTGTTCACATCGTGTGTGAGTGTGAGTGTGTATGTGTGCATGTGTGTGTTTGTGTGTGTGTGTGTGTACTGTACAAGGGATAGCTGTGAGGCCTCCAAACAGTAAACTAATGGTTCAGCGCTAAATGCCCACTAAGTGGGTGGGACAAGGATGGCCTGACCCTGCTGGCCTTCCCACCAGTCCCCTCTAACAGCTTGGCCTCGGGGTCAGCTCAATTTCCCCACTGCTGAGTGGTCATTACGGAGCACGGCTTTGATAAATGCTCACGGCTGCTGCTGCTCTGGCTGGCTAGAAGCACTGCTCATCTCCCAGGCGCAGAAACCTCTACTGTGCAGTCATACAGACAGAAAGGAGGGAGAAGAAATGGGGCAAAAGAAAGATTAAAGGAAGAGAAAAGAAAAGGCAAAGGATCAGGAAGATGAGAGGAAGGGAGAGGACCAACAGGAAGGAAATAGGAAGAAGCCCAACTAAAACAGGACCCAAATCCCAACGTTACGTGCCTGCACACGGCCAACGTTGCCTAGCGACCTGATGATCTGAGTCTGCTCACATTTTCACTCAGACAGAAAAGATACAGAGAAAGACAGAAGAAGCAGTGAGGGTACAGGAGGAAAAACAAATCAGATGAAGATTGTTACAGACCCCAGCGACCGTCCCAATCTCTCTTTCTCTGGCTCGCTTCGTCTTACTTCCACTGAGACAATGTTGATGAAAACCTCTGAATGCAATCATCTCATATTCTCGAAATACACTGAATGCTCCAAGGTGCTAGTTTGACAGTGCAGGGCGCTCAGGCAGATTTGCTCTGCTGAACTTCATGGCCTTCGTCCCACATTCTCTATATGGCTTCATCTCCGAACTTTTGCTGCCAAGTTGACAACAGCAGTTAATTCAATACAACATTCAATATACTGTCAAGTGTTATACATTGTCCCAAAAAGAGTAAAGCCTTTTTAAGACTATTTGTAAAGAACTCAGACTGAGAAAGTGTTCAAATGAGTCTGCAGAATCTTTAGCATGTTTCCTTAGCAACAAATGAAGGAACACCAACCAAAATGCTTATGAAAACAGCAGTTTCATAGGAACCTTTGGCAATGCAATACCAAGGCCCCCCAAATTGTAAGCAAAAAGGTAAATGACTGTTTTAATTGGAAAGTTGAGAGGCAGAGGAAACCATTGTGGCCATTATGTTTTATGTAGAGGGGGCCTAGCTCACTCACCCAACCTTAACTTTCTCTACAGGCCCTTAAAAGTCTAATTAGACATCAGGACAAGACAAAAAGCAACACAGTGACAGTATCGACTCTTCCACTGCTGTGCACGTAGAAAACAACTTCTCTTGTTCCTGCGTTATCAATATTCTAACTTTCTACAGAAGAAAATCATATGTAGTAAAGCCAGATGAACCATGGCGATGAAAGGGAGGGTGAGTGTTTATTCTTTCTGTTCTGGGTCTGCTAACCACACAATACGGTAGAGTTGATTACAAGCTCTTACAGAAACGTAAACACCATCACACACCAACACAATCAAACGGGTCCCTTTAAGTCACTATGCTGTACCACGATAAAAGTGAAGCAATCTAAAAAGACAAGCTAAAGATTCCATGTATGATGGGAGGCAGAAAAAAAGGGAGAAAAAGATGGTCTAAGCCATATTTCCCCAACAAGCACCTTCTCATCTGTCTTTTTGTCTTTTGTAGTCTTTTCTTCAATGTCTCAATTTCCATCTATCTTAATTTCATTGACTTTTTTGTCTAGCCACTAATGATTCGTAGATACTGATTGGATGGTTCTTACCAAAATGCTTGTAGACTTATAGTATTATGCTCTATGAGATTTCTTGTTTGCATTTTTACAGGACATCCTTAAAAGTGTTTATTCAATATGTGCTTATTAGGGATTAGTATATGTTTCCCCAAAATTTGACATTTTCTGTCGCAGGGTTTTTATGGTGTAGCTGCAGCTTCTGTTAAAACGCATTGGGCATATTTAAAACAACAATAAATTCAACAAGGAGAAATATGCATAAACCTATGGGTTCCCAACCTGACCGCTGTAGTGTATTATTTTGTGATATTAATAATTATAATTGCAAAAGAACGCCATTAATGAAAGTCAACATTAGAATGAGCTGTGCTATTTCACCGAGACTTGGCTGGATCTTGGAGTACCGATGGACAGCGCTGTCCAGGTGAATCTTTTTCTGTGAGACTCTGGCGGAAGGGAAGGAGGCGGCGTGTGTTTGTGATGAATAATGCATTTACTTGACAAAGGAAACACAACTAAACATTTTAGCACGTGAAATAATCAATGAAGTTATGCTGCTGTTCCTCGTGAGTAAATGTGTACAGCACCTCAGACAGCACCTCTGCTTTGTTGTCTGCTATGCTCACATTTTAGAGAATGTAAAGTAATTGATATTTTCCTCATTAATAATGTATTATTTCATCCACCAGCAACACGTCCGCAATTAATCAGAATGTTAATTTGTATGACCCGACCCACCCAATTCCTGCCGATATAACTGCATTCTGCGCATCTCTAATACTATACGTTGAAGGAGCTGATGGGATTGCCTTTCAGTAAAGTCGACAACCTTCTGAAATTTCATGGGACAAATAAACAGTTTGATTGATAAAATAAAGTTTGCATGAAGCTTGAACTTCGCTATAGCTGCAAGGAATTTTTGCCTCTGATCTGACTGCTGAGAACAGCCTCTTGGAAGTGATATTTGACTATTTGTGTTGTATAAGGAAACGGAATACGTTAAAGCAAGTAAATTGGTATTTCCAAAGTCATTCTATTAAGCTGAGACATATTCTATATTCTGCTCAGAGATTTTCATCGGACTCGTCCATTGTGGCCACTCTTTGTGGTATTTCTGTCGTGATACCTATATTTTGTTTGTATCAGCTTTTTTGGTTTATGCCTAGAACATAACCTGTTTTTCTGTTCTTATATTTCCTGGAAAACAGGAAATAGTTTGGACGTGTATTCCCGTGAATCCTGTTTCCCATCATGAAACCCTACAGCTTCTCAAAATCTGTGCGCTGGGGGTCTTGACAATTGTTGCATCTTTCCCCTCTGAACACTTGTTACTGTACTGCACTTCTATAAGTAGATGTGTTATGATACGGATGAGTAAGCATAGCTACACTGTTGGGATTTGGTTTAATGGTATGATCATTAATTCTAAACAGTTTCAATCAATGTATTCATTTGTATTTTTTTTCAATAACTTGTGAAATCTAATCATGTTACAACAAGGTCCCAATCATGCATGCACACTTTACCCATGTAGAACCACTGTGTAATATTTACACAATGGCTAATACGTAGCTCCAGACACATGACCACTATTTCCTATTGTGCCATAGACCACATCGGTGGTCTATGGTTTTTCATTACCATTACCATGGGGCAGTGTGTACCACTGTACTATTTATATCGCAGCCATTGTCGTGGTAAAACTTAAACCATTATCCATTACATTATAATAACATAGTGCCATTTATAGAACATGGCAGGTGTTCATGTGAGTGCAAGTATGATACATGCATGTGTGGGTGTATGAATGTGTGAATGTCTTAAGACTCTAAGAGATTGATGTTGTGCAGCGAGCTAAAGTATTCTCACACCTCCCCAGCTGCTCTGTCTGAGACAGAGGCCTGCTGGTTCACTTACTGTCTGAAACTGAGCAGAGATGAGGTTTGGCTATTACAAAATATTAAAGCTATAAGCCTTCCTCATGGCTGTTGGTATATGAAACTATTAGTTCCATAATAGATTTTTCTATCAATTGTTCAACATAAAGGTAATATGGTGCCATTCTTCAACATGCTGGACATAATAAAACTATCAGGTTGATGACTCTGGAACCATGCCACTGCTGCACTGCAGCCTCCTCGGGCATTTACACGTCTTATTTAGCAGCAGATTTACAGTGGATAAAAAAGATTGCAGATTTTTGTCACTCCCATTATCATATTTCCAAGATCCTTACATTTCACAAGTTGTCAAGAATTCTTTTGCTAAATAGTATAGGCACTTTTAAACCAAAGTTTTTTTTTCCAATATTAGCATTCAGAAAACATAGCACAAAATGAGTCCCCTTTTACACAGGGATAATGACCACACACTAAGACTAATACTGTAAAAAAAGAATACAACAGTTTTCCTACCTATCTGGATTTAAAAAAAAGGTTTTGTCAGTGCATTCAACAAAAATGTGCTTGAAGAAATGATTAAAGAACTCTAGCATCTTGTATTGAAACTATTTCTACATCCCTAGCCCATTCAAGGCATATATAAATACAACTCATATGATGGAAGTTGTGAACACCCTTTTTTGTACTGCATTTGCAATTGTGTGTCAATTTACAGACTCACTCAAATGCAAATTAACAACTGCACAGACTCTGAAAACAAACAATGTCAGACATGAAAACACAAAGCACTAGATCATCATCTTTGAACTCAGAGAGTTAAAAGACTGTTGCCGAAGAGTGGTATGTTAAGTACACATGTGACATCTGTTTGTTTTGTCAGAAATTACTTGGACCAAGCAGATGTTATTTTGACACCTTTTCTGAGTTCACCAGACGCTCAAATGTGGGGTGTTTTCTGTCATTCCTTCAGCATTACATTCTCAGTATACTGTCTATGACCACAACACCCTGGGAGACAGCTAACATGGTTACCTTAGCTACAGAGCTGGCTATCTTAACTAACTAGTTAGTATCTCAAACTGCAGTGTTGCAGGATGCTGGATTGTGTCTTTGAATTTGATCAAATTCAATAACATAGAATATTGAATAATTATATAGTATGCATTGCATTGTCTCTATTGAGACACCTCGTGTTGAGTCACCAAAGTCAGCTGGTGTTAAAATCCTACTCACAGAGGTTTTAAATGTAGACATTGCCAAATGTAATTGCTGAATGTGATTGCCAAATGTAATTGCTGAACATTTCATTTGAAAACCGTGGGCATTAATAACACCAGACATTTCAACACTTTGGTCACCTCTTTCCAGAGATAAAAAATATATATGTATATTGTTTTAACGAAAGGCTTTTACAGTGTAGGATTAGGCTAGGATTATTGCCAGTACATTGTCTGGAAAGTAAACTGTGGCAACTGAACTAGCACAAAATACATTTTTCTGTTATCATACAGTGTGTATACAATAGGCTGTCAGAGAATGTCAGCATATTTGTCAGCGGGGAGTGTTTGCATGTGTAGGCCTTGTTACTGTGTCTGTAATGAGAGAAATGGAGAGCCGGAGGGAGGGGGATGGAGGCGGGGCTGCAAAGGTAACAGATTGGCTGTGAAATATTGTGGAGTCTGCCAGTTGCACCATGATGTATTGGGAATCACTCGCTCGCTAATTACCTTAAATTAACAGTAGAGTTGGGTGTGACAGTTCACGTAACTGTTTTTTCTGCTGCTACAGATGAATGGGCTGGGGGGAGTTGATGCCAGGATGCTGTTGACAATCGAATTCTCCTTCAAACTCCTTCCAATCAATTTCTCTCTCTCTCTCTCTCTCTCTCTACATATGAGCAGGGAAGAGACGGGCCAGTGAACATGTGACGAGGTTCAGAGATTTCTGTGTCACTGATTCAGCTGTGAAATAAGTAGTTTGATGATATCTTTGTTTATGAATTACCATGGTCATTGCTTTCATAAAGTGTGAATAGAAGATTGTTCTTTTATCATGTGTGATCCACCATCCAATAACATTTTGGTAACACAAATAATCTGGACGAGCCCACGATTCCTTTTCTTGCTATGGACACGTGACACGTCTTCAGCATGTGTGTACTTTTGTGGAGATAACTCCTACATACTCATTCATGATGGAACATTTATGTTGCTGTGTATGAGAGTGAGCCAGAAGTCAGCATATATGTTGGCAAACACACACATAACACATTCTCACACAGTACATTGTTTCCAGCCCCCGCCTAAAGAGAGCTCAGGGAGGATTTGTGGGTCTGTGGAAAGGACCAAGAAAAATGTTTTCTGATAAATTATTCACAATCCCACAATCCCTTTTGGGCAGAGTGTTGCATCGCACTGCGTGACGCATTACACCTTCACCGTCTATGTCCCCCCCCCCCTCCCTCCTGTCTCACCCTCCTCTTTCCTTTCCTCCATCACTCACTCACTCTCTCAATGTGCCCTTTTCCTCTCTGTGTCTCTGTTATTTTCCTCTCTTTCTCTCTCTTTCTCTCCCTCTCTTTCTCTCTCTCTCTCTCTCTCTCTCTCTCTCACACTTTTTTGTATTCTGCGACGTCGGGCCTCACGCCCCCAGAGAAGGGCCCAGTTCTCGGGCAAGCTGTCGCTGATAATGGTGGCAATTAATAACATGTCATAATCCTGCAGAGAGAGAAAAAATGTGAGTGTGTGTGTGTGTGTGTGTGTGTATGTGTGTGTGTGCATGTGTGTTTGTGAGTAGCCAACACTATGGACTGGGAGTGTGTGTTTTAGAGTGAACATACACTTACGTTTTGTGATTGGATGTGTAAGAGGTAGGAAGATGTATGTCTTTGTGTATGCGTATGTATTATGTAGTGAGATGTGCTATATGTGTTTATGCGTGTTCATATTTATGGTACAAGTAAGCCACATAAACGTGTGTGCATGCTGTGTGTGTTTGTTTGTGTGTGTGTGCGTGTGTGTGTGCGTGTGTGTGTGCGTGTGTGTGCGCATGTGTGTGTGTGTGTGTGTGTGTGTGTGTGAATCCATGTTGCATGACACATTAAGAGAGGAAACGAGTGAGAGAGAGAGAGAGAGTTGGGTAAGCTAGCAGCTGCAGGTCTTTAGTACATCTTATGCTTAGTGGACACAGGTGTTGTACACATCTGAGGTCACAGCTTCAGACACTCGCATATACACACATATGCACGCAGGGCTTCAGAGTGTCGGTCCACTGCCAAGCCACAGGCCAAGTCACACTATACTGGTACATAGCTAAACATAGAGTTAGACTGAACAGAAGTATCACTTCTTTCTTTAACCTGACAGTCTCCTCTCAGCCCACAGTGGCTTTAGCATTTACTGATTATGCATCACATAAAACCAACTTTGTGAACATCATAAGAGGAGTTGCTAGAACCTTAAGACACAAGAATATCAAACCAGAGGCTCTATACTATAACTAGACATAGAAGCATAGGCTCTCCAGCTATTTAGTCACTCAAATATATTGATTTATATACAATTATATACATATATTACAGTTAAAGATTTTTTTTTATCTCAGTTTTAAAAAACACAATCAATCGTTTAAATGTGAGCAGCACCAGCGGTGAACATACCCCAAATAAGTTAAGAAAATTAAAGAATGTTTACTTCTTTAACATAAAAAATGTACAAAAATAGCAGCAGTACAACACTGAGAGTTCCCTCTCTATGTGTTGTTGCTCTGTGTATGTGCAGCCATCAAGTCCCTCCTTCCAGGTGCACAGTTGTGTATACACTGCATGCCTGTTGTGCCTCCCTTCGCCTCAGTGCAAACTGCAGCAGACAGGTGTGACTGTGAATACCTTTCTTTAGGCAATACACACTGAATTATACAGATAGACACTTCTGTAGTTCTATCCATCTAAAATATAAAAAAATGTAAACCTATAAATATATATTTTTTTGTACCACATCCATTAAATATACTTAAAACAGCTTTGTGGCTTTGATGACCGCTTGTTAATGACGTGTCGTTTGTAATTCGGCCAAGTGTGTGTTCTCTTGTGTTGTAGTGTGATGAAACAACAGGTCTGAGGGAGAACAAACAGAATGGTGGGGCAGGATCAGAGAGCAGGGTGTAACATTCCGCCCGCAGCTTCCACTTGTCTGTCTTACAACAGCTCAACCCTGCACAGATACGTACATTCATTTCCCAATATTCAGGATTGTTCAGACATTCTTTTATAACTGCTACAAAATTATTATTATGTCCTGAGATGAACTGTTTTACAAAGTTTTTGCTGAGATTAAATTGAACACTGGCTCAGCAGTTAATTGAAAGACATTAGCTTTAGCTGCTATGCTCATTATTTAGTCCAACATTTGAATAACTTTGCAAAAGGTGCTGCTTCAATTTCCTACAGCCTCCTGAGAAGACGCACAAGTAAATGTGTATTGATTTAAATATTGATAGTACTTGGGATTCCATTTGTTTATTATGACAGAAATGACTTTATTACCTAACTACCTAATTACCTAACAATATCTACAAAATATACATCTACATTTATTTTGCAAAAGCAATTACATTTTGAAGGAAATTAATTGATTTTCATATTTTTCCACGTGTTGTATTGATTGTTCAAAATCTGTGCATGGCAAAAGTATGTAATGTCATGGTTAAAGTGTTTTTCAACTGTAAGCACTTTCTCAAGGTTAAAGAAAGCTCAAGGTCATGCAACTAAAGTATGTTTAATGTTGGGGAAAAGTTGTAATGACGTTGCACATTTATATGTGTTACAATTCTGGCTCCTCTTGATGAAGTAGATTTTTCAAAAAAGCCTTTACCCTTTGTTCTTAACTCTCCACCTTCCATCTTCTCTACTCTCTGTCTCAACCCCGCTCACCTGTCTTGTGGGTGAGGCCGATACTTATGGAAGGAACTCCCCCTCCTCTTTCTTCAAATGAAGTCCAGCCCCTTCATCCTGGTGCAGCGTTGAAGTGTTGATTTAGTTACCATACCAGTACTGGTATACTTACTTCCTGGAAGCCCTGGCTACTCGGCCCTAAACAGGCAAAGTTTACAAACCTCTGGCAATTTGTACACTCCTGTTAGTGGCCATGGGAGGTGCATTAGTAACTGTCAATGCGCCCTGCCCGATGCACGGCTCTCATTTGACCCAATTCATTCCAGTGGGTGTGTCCCAGTGGCAGTGATATATACCCCCTGTGATTTTACTGATGTATAATCACTCAGCGCTCTCACAACCCACAGTTATCTTTACCTCAATAGGCTGAGGAAACAATGAGAGCGCCATACATAAGCTTTCCAAGAGGTTGGGGCACGAGGGGGGTTGTTGGGGTGTGTGGGCGTGTACGGTAGGGGATACTGTACTGTGGATAGGAACAACTTGGGTGCCTATTCTTAAAGCAGTCTAGTTGGTTGAGATCAAACATGATGGAGCTTCCTTTGACTGGTGGGATATCAGCTGTCCAGTGGCTATTCTTGCTGACGATGATCCCACTGTTGATGCCTATAAAGTCTGATTCTTATATCTTGCTGGATTTGAGGTGTGACAGCTGACTCTCAACAGGCTTAAATGATATTGGTACAACAGAAGAAGAGACATTCCTTTCAGTAAGACAGGAGTGAGTCATTTCTCACAATGTATGTGGTCTTTATGGAGCAGCTATTGAAAGAGCAATATTGTAACCCAACTCATAGTCCTCTTCTTGGATTCATGTCATTCACAAGAGATGTACTGAAAGACTGTGCACAATCATCTGCACTTGTTGCAACATCATTGTTTCAAGTACTCAACAGAAAACTTCATCACTTCACAGAGAATAAGTATAATTGTTCTTTGCATTCATGGAACTGTTTCCCAGAAACAGTAACTTATGTTATACTGTATGTAATGTATTTTCAATCTTTACAGATGTAATGGGAATTTTTAATTCTTATGAGTATCTTATATTCTGATATAGGTCAACTGTTGTATAGGTTATTGAGCAAACTATCAAGACCTGCATTTTGAGACTTGTGGTTTATGCAGCAGCTGCCTTAGCAGCATGACCATCTACTTTCCTGTTGTGTATGAATAAACATTTATGTTTGCATGCTCCACATGTTAACATATACGTATGTATCTCTATGTCTTGTGACTACTCCTTTGTTTTTCGAATGTCAAAGCAGAAAGTTTCAATACGACCCCCACCTCTGTGCACTGTCTTTAAAATGCTGTGTGATATTCAATCTGGAGCGCCCACTTACACAGAATCGTTGTGGCTCTGTGTAACTGTGCCTCTTCTTGCAAGAATAAATACTTTAAAGATAAGTTTTGGGATCATGATATTCGTCATTTCAGCTTAAAAAGACTTAACACCTGGTAAGGTAAATTTTACCGTGACACAGATTATTTTATTTTGCCATATTTTGTAGATGAATATGTTGATAAGCCTCATCAGCGAGTATCCTCAGTGGTGATTTCATTATTGCTGGTTTGGTTTTAAGACTCGGACAGACAACGCTAGAAAAACCACCAATATCTCCAATACGAATCCTTTGAACTAATTCTTATCATGGCTGGTGCTAACCCAAGGAAGGTGCTCTCTACATGGCTGTGGAGCAGTGCTGGTTTAGGTTGGTTGGATAGGAATGAGATGGAAGAGGTTGTCTGATCCAGAGCCATCCCAGTGATTGTCCCTGGATGGAATTACTCTTCACCATAGATGTGGAAGCACTGGGATAAATGTTCACCACCGTGCATCTCCGATTGGCTCCACATTGTTGTCGCGAAAGTACATTCTGTTTTTCCCTGTGTGCCTGAAACGCTCCCCTCATTCCTTTTGCTGCGTGTTTGTTATTCTTATGGCATGGTGGACAGCACCCAGTGTGAGAAATGCATGAGATTCATCCTAGCGCCCTTCTGACCCCAATGCAAAACCACAACCTCCGCCCCACCGAGCTGTTTCATCCCAGACCTTTCATCTGCGCTGTCTCTCTATTGCTCTGCATAGCATAGCATAAATCAAACCATACAGGCCTCGCTCCCTCTCTCACTCAGCACCCAGAGTCGTACCCCTTCTGCCCGTGTTACATTGTATTCACAGATTTAGTGGCATTGTAAATAGATAAACACAAGCAACATCTATCAATGCAACTCGGGGAGAGTGTCTGTAATCAGAGTGCCGGGCCCGCGGCCGGTGAGGGCTATCTCCATTTACCTTGGGATAAATCCATCGGTGTGACCACCATAGACGCGCTGGAGGGGCCTGACAAATCACCCCAGTCAGGCCACGGGGCTGCCGGGCCTTATTGGCCTGGCCTCTAAGTGGTCTTCCACTTCAGCGAAAAGGATGGGCCCTGTCAAGCATGGCCAGATTAAAAAGCATACTTTGAGAGAAATGATTTGTTATTAGAGAATGCCCCATTGTGAATCTTTAGGAGTGGAAACAAGTATGACCGCGGTGGAGGGTGGACTGTGGACTGTGGGTGTGCTTGAGGTGCTTGCATCCACCTGCTTGCCTTTTGTCTGTCCCTCTTACTTTCTTCCTTCCTCCTCTCTGTTACTGTTTAGCTCTCTTTCTCTGTGTGCAAAGTGTTTGTGTGAATGCATTTATGATATAGGGATTTTGAGTGAAATGGTGCAGGCTATTGGGTTATGGGGGTGGGTAGCGAGTGCGTCGGATTGGGTTGAGAAATTCTATTAAAGTGGTGAATAGGGTTGAGGGGGTTAAGCACAAGCAGACATAATCATTTAGAGAGCGGGAGAATAGTTTGGTGTGTGTCCTCAGGTGCTGTCATCAATGTGCCTCAAACACACAGATACACACAAATGTAAACCATAACTCTTGTGCATGCATGCTTGGAGAGTCTACACACAAACACATGAGAAGCATTTAGAAAGCAATGTAGTAAAATGCAATTTGGTTCTAGTTTATTTGACGTATCTGTTGGAACTTATAATTTATTGTTGAAGACTGATGAAAATATCAATACACATTTTCCTCATTCGAAAAAATAGCCTATGGATATACTATCAGTTTGGGTGATAACGTGAACAGATGTTGCACTCTCTGCTGTTTCTGTGTCCTTTGAGGACTGCTGAATGTCAGCCATGTTGTGGCAGTCAAGATAAGGCCAGCAGTGATAAAAGGGAAGTTCTAATAAAGCAGTTATAAATAAAAAATACACATTAATTTCCCAAGCTGTTACCAACTGACGGAGATGAAAAGACCTGGAGGGACATAGATGTTTAGTACACATCTACACTGTATGCACTGTGTTGCACTAAGGCCCTATTCAGACCGGCATTAACATGGGTTTTGGGTGATCCGATTACAAGTGGACAGCTCTAAGTACGTTAGTTCACATCTGGCGTTAGAATGTGTCTACACATGGGCCTCAAGGGACCACTTGTGATCTCACCTCCCGGTTCTATAGCAGCTAACAACAGCTTTTAAGGTGGAATGTTTTCTTGCATGTTACTCAATGTATCGCTGTTGGGAATCAATCAAAATATACACAAAAAGTGTAGATGAATTTCAACCAAATTATGTAAATTGCGAAAATTATATCAATCCGGTGAGCTCCCGCAGCACAACACCTATGCAGACACGCACCCACGTCAAATTAAGGAGGCGGTCCTCCAAAGTGACCAAGGACACATTTGCGTACAGACTGCTAAAAGAATCTGGCCAAATGCGGCCCGGACCACCTCCGAATGTGGTCTGAGCGATCGGATCTCAATGCGCCCTCAATGTGTCTTGGGGACCTTCACATCTGCAGTGAAAGCTGTCCACTTGTGATCGGATCACCCAAGACGCACGTTAATGCCAGGTGTGAACAGGGCCTAATTAACATGCTCAGTTAATCAGACATCTTGTTAAGATGGTCAGGACTAGTAATACTTCTCTGGAAGAAGGTGAGAGTTGTGTGTCATTGTCTAAAGACTTATACGCAATAAAGAATCAGCAGTAGTTTGTTCTCAGTCACTTTTCAAAGGCTACTTGTACAGATCATGGGGGAATTTGTGAGATATACGAGCTCTTGGTGTTCTGACAGCATGGTTAAGAACAGGGCCAGGGCTAAGAGAAAATAAACATTATTTCTCTGTGGTTTACTTGACGTTTGACTTTGAGGGCTGAGATTTAGTGACACTTTTGCGCCAAACACTCTGTAGACACACGGCAGTAAATTATTTGAAGGTTGGGGGTATGCACAATCTTGCTGACAGAAAATATTAGGTGCTTTTTTTTCCTTGTGTATGTGTGTGTATGAGAGTGTGTGAGCGAGAGACAAAAAGACAGAGTGAGAGAGAGAGACCATGTGAGTGTTATATTGCCTGTTGTAGCCATTTCACACCTCAACGGTGCCCTATTGAAACTCCTCCAATGGACAGGATGCCCATTAAATACATTTCATTTGTGTTTGCATCGTTTCATTGAGTTAATCCTAAATATTTATTAGATGTGAGCAGTAAAAAATCTGTTCATTGGAAATCCAGCCAGCAAGTTTGACACCGGGGACAGAGGAGGAGCAAGCCGTTTTTTCCACAGAGAGTTACGCCATCTGTGCTCTATACTTGCATGAGAATCAACACAGATGAGATATTAACTCCCTCTCCAAAGACAAAACTCTTAAAACAAATGAAACTGCTCTTATTATATTATGACAATAAAAACCAGAGAAAATAATATTCAATGAGAACCTTTTTTCCCAGAGGAAAGAGAATGAGATGTTAAAAAAGTGGAGAGATTGTCACAGAGAGAAATGAAACAGAAAATAGAAACATCTGCGCAAACATTTACTTAAAATATTCAGCCTGAACACCCTTTTGAAACTGCGCAAACATTTGCCCATCAAATCGAGCTGTTTGCAGATTAAATTCTCAGTTAGGGGCGAGAGCTGTGATGAGAGAAAAAGAGAGGGAAACTATTTGTCATCGCTAGGTTACTCTGAGGTCTAGAGAGCAAGGCATTTTATCACAGTTTGAGAGACACTCACACACACATACCTGTTCTGACTCTGCTCATTCCTGACACTCACATCCTGACACATACCTACACACTCTGAGACAACACAGCTGGAGGAAAGGCTAAAGGTCACAGAATTCTACAGAAATACAAGTAAACTAAAAATGGTCTAACGCAGGGGCTACAAATTCTGATAAATATGTGGGGTAGATTTAAAAAAGAGATATACATATATTGTTTATTAAAGTTGATTTTGTTTTTGTTTAATTTTGCTCCATGTTGTTTGGCTGGGTCCCAGGATTATGTTATGTTGTCTAGATGGATGAATCAACATCCACTCGTAAAAATTAAGAAAAGGTCAAATTGGAAATATAATGGTTCTGCATGGTACTTTGCTTTCTGCTGATGTGTCAAGACACAGAGAGCCTGCCAGCATCATGGTGTTGTTCTGTAGCTTAACCTGACCTCTGACCTTCTTGGGGAGGGATGAGAGCCAGAACAGAATTTCCACATGGAGATTAATAATCTACTTTTAACTCATTATATTGTCTGATATTTTCATTCCTCGCCACACAGATTTCATTTGAACAATCAAGGCTAGAAACTTGGTATTGGTAATTAAACTCACGAGGCCACTGATCGATGCTGTATTTCCTGATGTCGATGACGACCAGATGATGCTTTACCATTCAGGGGACAGGGCGTGTCTAAAAAGAAAATGTTACCGGTGGCCGCCATTTTTTTACCGACTGTGCATACTGTATACTTTGCGCAAGTAGACGAGATCCCGTTTTGGTCATAGCCTCAATGAGTGAAAGGAAAATGTAAAAACTCTAAAAAACTATTTAAAATCAAATAAATATATATACACAAATTTTATTCGGGGACCCACTCAAATGTGTGTGAATCACTACATTGAAAACCTATCAACATCCCTGCATGCTTTGGAGTTTGTGTATATTACATTTGTAAATATGTATAACTATACTATATAAGTAAAATGTGAAAAAAATAAAATAAATCAGCCAATCCCATGATTGTGTAATCACAGATTTAAGAAAAAGTTTGGTAAAATGTGGTTTTCCCCAAACTGTCTTCAACTTTGACTGAATCACTTTCTGGCTGAGCCCTACTCACTCACTATTTCAACAATCTCAGGATCGACAAGTGTACCTACCGTCCATAACAATGTAAAAAGGCCTATGGAGCATGATTGAAATTTGCTTTATAGCCTTATATGCAATTCCCATTCTGCGGCCAATCCAATGTATTTATTGTTTGGCTGAGCTGAGGTACGCCTACGTCAAGCTGTGGGGGAGATTACCTCTGCAAAAGTAGAAGAAAGAGAGAGAATTGGTAGAGAGGAGAGATGACAGTGGCACACAATCTTCAGGCGCTATTACCCTAATACTCTCCCTCTACCACTCTCTTTTACTCTGTTTTTGTTCTTTCACTTGCTCTGTCCTTCTTCCCTTAACATTCATGCTTTAGTCCAGCTCCATTCAATCCCTAACAGGATATGCAGCCTAGAGTTTGTCTGCATTAGCAGTATTAATGTTCTCCTTTTATCTGACTGGCTTAAGTATTTTTATGTGGTATTCTTAATTATTTAACATCTGTCAATGAAACATTATGTGACATTATTATATTAAATCCAACCTAGAATATTTCAGCTCCATAAAAACCTACTTGTGGCGATTTCACTTTCATTTTATGATCTATTTTGTGGTCTGCTTTGTCTGTTTCACCGTGGTTATTCATTCTTTAACTAGTAGATACATCTAGATGAACATCAAAAGTAAAAATAAATGTTTTTATCAGATTTTGGCAACAATGGTAGAATGGTATGGTAGACTAGATTCATGGATGATTCCCACCATCATCTGCCATCCACAACTGCTTGTTGGCTTAATGATGGCCTTAACACCCATTTGAATGCAGAGGATCAGATGTATGTCTGTAGCCTCTTGATCTTTGGACAAAGAGGGGCAAAATTACTGCACATATGCTCGATGCAATTAAAAGTTATCTCTTCCCCTTACATCACTACTCAGTACAGTCAGAGAGTTTACAGACTGCAACAGTGGTGTGCGTCTATTTGTTATTTGGCAAAAGTAGCACTTAATGCATCCTGTTATTAATTGGATTTGGTTGTGATAAACAATCTACAATTTTGGTTTTGATCATGGCACAAGAAAAGAAGGTTGAGTTATAAAGAAAAATCCACGATAGCTGAGGATTATAATGTAAATAGGAGTATGTAGAACTGACAATTTCTGTCTTTAACACACCATTCATTCTTCACATTGTTGTTAATTGAATGCAGCTTTGTATAATCGTGTATTCAAAACCAAACCAAAAGCATGCAGGTTCTGATTCAAAATAAAACAGAGACATATTTGGAATTACCAACTGACATTTTACAGGAGGCGGACTGATGAAAAGTGGTTCATTCCGATCGCCATGATTTAATAGGAAAAGTTGAAAAAGATGATGTAGATTCTAGTGGAAAATCCAGAATGCAAACTAGATAGAAAAGAACAAACAGATGTATTGAAGCCTCCAACAAATTACCAAACACCATAGGGAAAAAAAAGAGTCTGACATTCCCACTCGTCCTGCCACACTTACCTTGAGCTTATTAGCCTATAAAATCATCATATTTGGTCCCTCTGTATTTGTTTGATTACATTTTCCTCCATGCCACTGAGAATATGTGAGATGTTATGTTACACCCTATTGATTACCTGTGTTAATTAAAATTTTAATTAAAGTTTTTTATGGTCTGCGTTTCACTTGTGATAATAGTACAGAGAGTGGAGACCCACACCTTCATAAATCTTATCTTTATTTGCGGCGGCCGGCCATCAACAAATACAACTGTGTACATAAAATTTTACTAACATTGATTTTGAAAATATTAATATTACTTTAAACAGTGGAGATGCATTATTCAATTTAGAACCGCAAAGCATAAAATCCTGGTGCTATAACTCAGTTAATGAACAGGAAAAGTCCATTACAAACCTATCAGTATACGCATCATCTGATCCACATAAGCGCCTGTGATAGAAGCAGAATCATTTACTTTAAGCTGCACAGAAGACTCCTTTAATAACAGCAGGCGATGTATTGTGAAACCAATATGAGCTTAGATGAATGGCGGATTTTTCCTGTGTCTTACGAATGCCGAGAACATTATAAAAACAATCCAAATTTCATTTCTGCCTTGTGTATCTATCATGTAGTTCACCGTGTATCGTTTCATGGCCATCATTTAACATGAAAAACACCCACAGACGGTTGATTTAAGCTTATGTTGAAGGTTCGAATGCAGCAAAAAAAAATGATGTGCATTTCTTCCTTTAAATACTCGCCTTTTTTACTCTAATGGAGCTAATTCTGCCACAGTGTAATTGGTTGATATAATAAATGAAGAAGCATTTACCACATACAATTTGTTGGACAAACTGTTTCTTTAGATTCTGATGCAGCCGTCTTTCCTTCTACTATTTAATCACGATCACAAGACCAAAAAAGTGTGTCTGGAGTCTAATTGTGTTTATAAAATGTGCTTGGAAAAATAGCATGGACTTATGTTTAGTTTATCTTGTTAGTGACATGGTTACTTTCATTCCAAGAAGCCAATTAAGAAGGAAATTGCCACAAGGCAGGAAATTAAATGACAAGTAAGATGAAAAGAATGAAGCGCAAAAGAAATGTGATGACAGAGACACAGAATTGAGTGAGTACTAGAACCAAGGGACACACAGACAAGGCTCTGTACTGGCTCATCTGTACCCAGCAGTGTGTGTTAATTAAAGGAATGTGAGTTTTAAATGAAATGCTGAGTAGCGTGGCGCGGTAATGAACAGAGATTGGCCTGGCACTGGGTAATATGCTGGAGGCCTTATGGTATTTATGACCCAGGGGGGCTCTGCTTTATCCCTGTCCTCCTAAATTTCACCCAACCCCAAAACATTACTCTCTTTCTTAACATCTTTCTCTCAATCAGTCATTACCAAATAAATACCACCAACTAAAGGTGATGAAGCTTCATAACACTTTACTTTACTTTAACTACACAAGGTATGTGGGCTAGTTTTTGATCAAATTCAGTGGCTCAAACAATCAGTTGACTTGTTTTGGAGCAGGGCTGAGTTAAAGCTGTGCTGCATGGCTAGCTTTCTGAGTTGTTTAATATAGAAAGAAAGAAGCATAAGGACATTTAAATGGGAATTCTTCCCTTTTTCTTGGTCTTTAACAAGCAATATATTCATTGGTTTTCTGCACCCATTGCAGGTTTAAAGAAGTTATTGAGACAGATGATTTGTGCAGTCCAGCCCCCTCAGTTTTACCCCCCACCAACCTCACCATGCTGTTCGCTTCCAGGTCAGGCTGTGAAAAGAGCCGTCCCGTTGGGAACGTCTTCCCAATGGGACAGCCCCACGGGGGCATCAGTGTCCCCCTGCCACCCTCCATCCCACACAGGCCTGCCCGATGTGTCCCGGCATTGTTTTCTAGGAGGATCATTGGGATCATTGAGTGGCGTGTTGTTTTAAGGGCTAAGCTCTGACCGAATGGCTCCATTGTGTGAGCCATTCTGCCCTCGGCTGCTAACAGCCATGGGGCAGTGCTAAACGAGATGGACTCATTTACAGGCTCTATGATGAGCTCCGTGGTGTTGGGCTAAAACAAGTCTTTGAATGGTTTGTTAATCAATTACAGAACATCTTCCGGTTAAAATTCCCCTTTTAAAGTTCCCCTCTTAAGGCACATGTTAGTGCCCAAGGCTCCTTTTCAAAGTGATGTATTTTTTTCCTCCATTCAAGTGATAATATTCTTTAATTTATTTATTGTTTGTTTATTTTAGTGAAAGCTAGTCTTAATGTAATGCACTTTCCACTAATCATGGCCCACAATGTTGCCTGTCATTTTGAGGTCCCTAGACTGACACCTTGAAAAAAGAATTCTACCCAAGTAATGTACCAGAATTTAAGTGCTTAAAATACTGACCACAGAGCCCAAGCAATTGAATACTTAATGGATCTAAATATATCTAAACACTTGCAACTCAATTGATAACATACAATATAACATATAATAGTATAGGTGTAGACTTCCCTCTCATTAGTCAGAAGTTCCTTGTTTCTGACTATTAATTCTGCGTAAAATGTTGTCCACAAATAGTAGGACTTGTGTTGTGTTGAATTTAGTTAAATCTTAAAAGAAAAGTCTATGCAGGTTAAAGTGCTGACTAAGGTGATCAGTGTAGAAGTTGCAATCTTTTTCATACATACTTTCACTGTCTTAGGTGACCAAATTGTATTTTGGAAATTGAAATAACCTTGAATTAGGTCATCGTGTTTAGTATCCCCTAGACATCAGTAATGTTCCCTGGTGACATTCTGCAAGGCGCGCACAGCACCCATCTTCACCTATTGTCTTTCTCGGCCTGACTGCATTGCCCTATTGGTGTGCCATTTATAGAATGAGACAGGATGTTCACCCAATCACCCTCAAATACACTTAAAGCTAAAACTCAACAGTTATCAATTTATATATATTTAGACCCACATCTTTTTCATGACTGAATTAGAAAACACAACTGTGTAATATCACAAACGTTTGAATTCCAGCAGATGGGAATTCAAATGGCCACTTTGTCCAACCAGTACAAGGCTCAAATCCAACAGAGACACACACACACACACACACACACACATATACACTGCGACTCATCACTTTTTTTCACACACACAAAAGTGCACATAGTCTCTTATATAGGGACACATATCATAAATTTCCACTCACACACACACGAACACTTTACATGAACTGTGTCTGATCAGCAATTCTTCTAGAGGTGAGTATTGACAGGTTTTGTTATTCATAGCATATTCAAGCTATTATATTTTCTCCTCTGCTGCCATAATGTTGCCAGTGTTGCGGAACACATTGGTAGCTATCATTCGCCGTCTCTTTTTAAAAAACGTCTTGAGGCGTGACATTATTACCCATGAGCCATAAGGAGCCTATTCAATGACCAAACAGGGCTGGTTGTTCCTTTTATGGCTGCCACGCTCTCGGTGAGCGCCAGGGTTCAAAAGGGCATGGCCTCCTTGCCCTCAAACACACAGACACCATCTTTTTATACCTCCTTTAATCGAAACACCGTGCACTACATCACAGTTATGCTTTGGGCAAATTAAGGTCACTATATTGATTTCATATTTGTCATTATAGGCCAGGCACTCGTATGCTCACAAATCGTCCTGTTTGCATCGTCCCTGTAGACATGTATCCCCCATCCTGTAGTATATCATCCTTCATAAAGCCATATTTGTACAGAAAGTATCTTCTTTTGTTTTGGTGTAGCAGAGCTTTTTTGGCTTTGGTGGGAGTCACTTTTGAAGGATTCGTCCTTCCAAAGAGTCACTTAGTGCCATAAAGGAATCCAGTTGGGCGAGTGCTTTAAACATAGATTTGTTGTCTAGCATTTGTCAAAGGTCAACAGCAAACAAGCCCTTCGGTGGCCATTTAACTCTGCCACTGAACTTGTTCTTTTTCTTGCAGCGATTTGTGATCAGGAAATTTTTTATAACCGCTCTTGGCCACTCAGCTCAGCTCAAAAACAGGTGATTCATAACAGGGCTAAAAGGTCACGTCAAGTGGCATGTTAGTATTTCACTTAAACTTTGATTAAAGATTTTTGGAAAAGATGGGAAAACGACTTAATATCAGTGGGGTCCTCCCTCTTCTACCTCTGCTCCCCGGGTTCTATTTTTCCTGCAGAAATCAATAAGGTGGGAACTGAAGAAACTATTGCTGCGCTTTCTCCGGTTGCAGCGCTCGTTCATTCATTCTCAGCCTCTCTAATGGATCATGGGAGCTCGCAGGAGCATACAAAAACAGACAGAGCTCTCTTTACTCTCCCCGCTTCTCCTTTACAGGCTCTCCATTACAACACTGCCGGTTACACAGACAAAAAGAATCTTAAAGTTTTAAGTGCAAAACTGTTTTAATAAAAAAATGTTTTTGAGAGAAAAGACAGACAATTGAAGATCAGATGGCATAGCTCTAATTTTCCAGGCTATAACCAATTTTTGGATTATACATGCACCGTGGTACAGTTGACACAGTGTAGTCGATTAAATTAGGAAGAGAAACAAGTTTATTTCAGGTTTGTGAAATCTCCTTTTGCATGTTATGGTTAAAAACTGTGGGAAACCCCTGGCAGATGATCTAGTACAGAGATGGAAGCAACAGTATATTATGGATATAATCAGTTAATTGTATCTATGCAGAACTGAATAGACTTGTTGTTTGAGCAGCAAAAGAAATTGAAGTGAGAAAAAACCCCTTTTCCAAATTTCTTGGCAAAGTTCAACTCTTCAGAAAACTGTGTTAAGAGATTTTAGCCTCTTATTTATTTTGTGTTATGTGTTTGTCCAAAGATAAAATACAATGTGCCATTAGCTGCAGAAAAAAACGTTTTGAAGCCTCACCTTCAGACCACTGTATCCCACAGTGGGGCCTGCCGTGTTTAACAGTGTGATACATTTCAGTGGTGAGAGGACTCATGTAATGGCAGCAATAAGGAGGCACTTAAAAGTCCTTAAGAGCAGCTGCCTGTCAGCACAGACAGAAAAACACACACGGAACAAGAAGTCACTTTTACACTTCTGCTCGTTTGGTAGCATACCGTACATTGTCTCACGCACTCAGTAGTGTCAGAACAACACACGCACAAACACTTGAATATATTCATTAAAAAAAAAAAAGTGCCTCTATGAAATTATGAATAATTCTACATGCGTAGTGCATATTGCACACATGCTAATTTTCACATGTATCATGTCGCATTGAACACAAAGGTCTAACCCCTGAGGCCTGGATAGGCTAAGTAGACCCTGTGGCCCTCTCAGGAGTAATAGAGCGATAGAAAAGAAGGGGGTATTAGCCAGATAGTCTCGCTTTCTTTCTCCTTCGCTTTCCCTCTCGCTGCTGCTACTGTAGCTGACCGCCGAGAACAAATGCCCACCCCCACCGTGGGCAGAAGGTGGGGGGTGTTACAGGACAATTTGTTAGTCCCCTGTTTATTAACTGTAATATGAATGTAACTGTATGCACACTCGGGGGAGTTGGGCGCCAGCCACAATTACCACTGACCCCAGGGTAATGGGAAACAAATTTGTAGGAATATCGCTGGCCATCCGTCTTTATTTACGTGTGGTAATGAGGTAGTGTGTTAAAGTACTGCAAGCCTATTCTGGAGGGAGGCTGGGCAGGGCCTTCAGGCAGGCAGATATAGACAGGAGAAAGAATAGGAAGACAGGGAGTCGGACAGAAAGACAGGCCAGAAGGACAATTAGCTAAGCAGACAGACAATAAAGAAGAGAGAAAACTTAAGAAAGCCTAATGGTAAATATATGAAGATAGACTAATTACACAGATAACCTGGTGAAGACTAGGACAAACATGCAGAGAGACAAGAAAGCAGGAATAGAGACAAATGTAAGTCAAAAAGAGAGTCAAACCCGGAGCTATTGGTACACACGTAACAAAAAGTAAATCTCACACATTTCTAAACAATAGAAATCTGCAATACTGTGAAATTGTAAACACAGTGAATTATATTGAATTGTACATTGAGCTGATAGCATAGTCTGAAATGGATCAATTGTTCAGCAGCCCCCTTGCCTCCTATTGATCCCAGACCAGGAGATGAATGTGTTCTCCAAACCTCCAGTCTGCTTCCTCGTGGAGTAGTAGAGCACTCTATTCTCAAACTACATGTATTTCTCCCTATTATACTATTATATTGCAAATTGTGATTTTTTACGTTTGTCATCCTTGGCCTGGCCAACACAAATCTCTTTCACAATTTCCATCAACCTGATTTGATTTAGGATGATCTGGATGTAAATATTGTCAAACAGCATACTAAAAGCTATTCCATTATCCATCATTCATCAATACATTTCATTTAATTATATGTACTGAGCTAAAACAAAGTTCCACACCTGAACAACAAAGAAAAAACACGTGTAAAAAGTATACATAATATTCCCATTTTGAGAATTAACTTCCTTTAAATCAGTTACAGCACCAAGTTGCTATCAGGAAAAACCCACAAACCACCGAGGAATAAAACCTTCCTCATAAACATGAGGCCCTTTGTGAGTATGTCCCTGTAAATATATATCCTCCTCTCTCTGCACGCCCCACTGCTTTCTGAATAAGCGTCACTAAAGCAGCTTTCAGGAGGACATGTTCCTGTCAAAGATGCTAAACCATGCAAGTCGGAGCTCGGGTTCCCTGCATGAGTCCCTCTAAATGAGATGTCCATGGGGATAATAGGACGGCCTGCTTGCAAGCTAGCGCTCTGTGTGGCTCTTTTCATGCCAATTAGGCTCTGTGATATAGTCACAGCAGATGCACCGCCAGCTCCAGGATACCCATCTGATCATAGGCCCAGTCGCACAACATGGGGGGGCGGGGGGGGACAGAGACGAAGAAAGAAGGAAGCATTCTTTGCACAATACACAAATAGTTTGGTTGTGAGCACTTGTAAACAGGCTTAAGAGTTGTTGGACAACAGTGTAAATGGTTTTAAGACTTGTTATAACATGCAATGATCACTTGATAACATATTCACAAATATGAACTCAGAAATGAGAAACATAATTAAATAAATAACACTTTAAATTTCAATATTTTAACATTAAAGCTGATCACTCAAACCTTTGTAACTCTAGCTGGCTAATTTGTAAGCCAGTAAGCACAATTCAGATGCTGTCTAAAAATAGGTTCATGTGTTGACTGGAAGGTTGAAGTTTTTTGGAGATCCCTGGTTTTAATCCCTGCCCCTTACATCTCTCTAGCTCCCTCTACTGTCTTTCCTACCTGCCCTCTAGGTGTTCAATGTGTCACTGAGAACATTAACCCGCAGACAAAAAAGAAAATGGCTTGTAATGGCCCTAATGAAGTGTGACAAGAGCACAGAGCCTACCCTGCTGACACACAGGGACCCCAAAATTGGATTAGTGATTAACCATGTTGTCCCGCATTGAGTCAAATGGCTGTGGCGAAACAAAAGCGCTCGGTGCCTAGTCTTCTGGCCCGCCCTGCTGGGAAGGGATGCCCCAGGAAGAGAGAGAGAGAGAGGTGGGTGAAAAGCAGAGAGGTGGGAGAGAAAGAGAGTGAGATGGAGACTGAGAGACGCTGAGAGAAACAGGGGAGAGAGGGGAGAGCAGTAGGTAGGGGGGTGTCCCCGGGGCTCATAGCAGTGCCATGTCTGGAGGCCCCACTGTGCAGTGAAATGAGAAAGGCTCTGTGCACCTGAGCAAGCCTAGGAGAGGCCTGGGGCGGTGGGAGAGCCTGAGCAGGATCCTCCCCTCCTCCATCCTCCTCCAAGCTGCTCCTGACATATATCTTGCCGTGAGACAAGAGCGCCAGTGCAAATCAAACCCACCACCTATAAATTACCTCTTTCATTCTCCCTTTAGCTCTCTCTCTCTCCATCTCTCCACCTTCTTCCGCCTGCCCCCAGTCCCTCTTTTTGCCTATTACCCCTGCATCTTCCTCCCTCCTTTCCTCCCTGCCCGGCTCCCCTCAACGTGCGGCTTCCCATTGCAATATAAACTTGGCTGTCAGAGGGGCAGTTGCAATGTGGCAAACTTGCCATCGTAACGGACAGCTTGACAAATGCAGAGGGGTGGCAGAGCGTTGTGGTCCACATACTATACCTCCTCCCTGCTACCCTCAGTACATTGAGGAGAGGAGAGCAGGTGATGCAAGGAGAGGAAAAGGAAAGAAGGAATGAAAGGAGAGGACAGGAGAGGAGAAGAGGAAGAGGAAAGGGGGCGGTGGGGGCAGAGATAGAGAGAGTGACTTTCAGAGGGATAATGAGCCTTTGAACGATGGCTGAAATGTTGCCGTCAACCTGCCCTTCTGCTGCTGGGTAATTAGGTAATCAGTAAAGGCCTAATTATGGGATCAGGGTGCAGGGAAACAATTAGCAGAAAGTATTGCCACATAAAACGGAAATTTACGTTCTGCCAAAGCATGTTTAATTCCTAGATGTGGGTGTGCCGTCCTTCCTAAATAACCACATAAAAAGGACATTTCCCTTGCCTCCTACCTGCCAAGTGAAAAGGTTAATTTTGATGACCCAGTCGGCATTTGTGAATAAATATGGGGATTTTGTGGGTATATTATTAAATTGAGTTTTGAAAATAATTGTGGAATTTTCTATTTAAATGCCTATAATTATTGTGCTCAATATCTTTGAAAGCCTATCTTTGTGTGTATGTGTACATGTGAGTGTGTGTGTGTGTGTGTGTGTGTGCAGGACAATCGTGGGTTTGTACTGTGCAAATAGATGTATTGTTAAGTAGCCTCATTGGTTTGGTAAGTGATTGCAATTAAATTGTGTTGCAGGGCCCCCCTCTGACACAGCAGCCCTGTGTGTGCTAGAATTTGGTTAAAGGATGGAGGCTTTGCAAAGACAGAAGGCAGGGAGAGGAAATGTGGGGGAAAAGGATCACTCAATGCACTCAACAATGCACTGGCAGCCCATACAAACATAAAAAGGGAGAGGAAGAAAGAGAGAGCGCGCGAGAGAAAATTGAGCTTAACAGCCTGATTCTTAACTATTATTTATCCATTATGGGGGGAATGGAGCTGGGGCGCTGTGCGGGAGAGGATTAGAGAAGATTTGTGGGCTTTACAAGGCCCTGTCCTCCCATCCGCATCGCTCCAGCTCCCAGGGGCTCCGCAGCCAGCGCCGGCTCAGCTTGTCTGATCATTTATCCATAATTAGAAAATTAATATTTTAGATGGCGCTATGATGAACCCATTATGGTGATGGGCCCCGATATCAATTATAACTTCAATTTCAATTTCACTTACAGCCACGGCAGCAAAATGGCTCCGGGTGGCGGAGTCGAGTGATGGGCTCGGTGCCACGGAGCATGACGAATACAGATCACTGCACATTAGGATGAGCAATTATTTGAACATGTATAAAAACTATTTACAAGCAATGTAATTGACCAGGGTCAGGGGGAGATGCAGCAAAAATGGACAGGTTGACAAATTTTTGTTCCTACCAAGAGAAAAAAAGGGTTTTATTAATTTCTTTGAGGCTATAATTGAATTTTTGAGCGGGGTTTCTTGTTAAGTCCCTCTTGTCGTCCAGGGCTCATCTCCTACTATGACCTTACATACATCTAACACCACCCCAACCCCCACCACACACACAGATAGCCTTCACATGGAGACGGGGGGTCAGAAAAAACAAAAAAATGGGAATTGTAGCACAGAGAGGACGGAGAAAAAGATTATAAGAGAAAGATGTGTAGTCTTCCATGCTGTCTTAAATACAATGTGAATCCACAGTCCTGTTAAAGTAAATGTGCTGTAGCTGACACGTCTACTTCAAAATGGAAAATGAATATAAACAAAATCTTAATTTCACAAATGAATAAATAATAAGAATAGAAAAAACACCTTTTATCTGTTTAATTTTCTTTTGTCTTGTCTTTTTGCCTGCAAAACACAAAAAGCGGGCATCAAATATTTGTGTTGCGTTACCAACCTTTGGCCTATCAGTAAACATAGTATTGATTATTTCTGATAAGCTATTCATTTGAAATACATAATTCATTTTTTTTATGAATTATTGATTATCTTGTCAACAATTCTACTTTTTGGCTCGCATTTATCCATCACCTCACAATAGTTATCCTATACAATCACACAGTACAAATTAAGATATTATACTTATTATTCATTTAATGTATTTTATGTATACAAATATTTGTGTGTTTTTGCCAGCAAGCACTCCTTCTAATGTTGCAGCATAAAGCGAAATTATAATCCATCATTCAGCCGCATTCGACCATAGCAGAGAGGGGATATTACTACCTCACCGCTGCTCCAACAAGGTTAGATGAATCCCCGTAACAGCCCTAATCATACACACACTTTATCACTGAGGCTAAACCACTGCACGTTAATTATGTAGACATCACTCAACATACACTGCTACACTGGGCTCTGCGACTCGGAGAGCTCATTTGTCAGCTCTGTGTGTCTCTGGCACAGCAAACAAAAGGTCAACCGAGTGGACATGATTTCAGATAGCCTGCTTGTTCCCGTTGCAGTCCTTTTGGCAATTTGTTTTGTCTCCTGCCTCTGAATACAACAGTGTTTGACATAGATAACAAACCCATGGGCATTTTGGCGTCACATGTTTACTCCTATTTTAATTTACTCATTTTATTTTCACAATCTTGCCATCTATAAAAATCCCTGTTTACATCTGTCATTTAAATTCCCATGAATTGTCACCTGCTTTGCGCGTACTCTATTTAGTAAAAAAGAAAAATTGGGGATATAGAGTACGTCATAATTGTTTATTTTTATCTCAAGGAAGCTGTATTTTCTTCATAAAAAAATGACGCATTCATTTTTTATTTAAATCAAAAATGTGAAATGTATTTCACACAAGGTCTCTGGAGAAGCACAGGCCAAACAATTGCGTTAACTACTAACGCAACGAGCATACATTATTTCCTCGTCCTGCCTCGACCCAGACCTCGAACCAGCCCCCCCCACCCCACCACCCCCCATCCTGCCCTTTAGGCTTGGCCCATGTATGCTTGCTCGACACCTTGTTTTCCTCATGTCAGTTTAATTGTTCACTGTCAGGGGCAGAGCAGCGGATAACAAGCTTAGCAAATGATGTCTGCTGTTGCTACACATTGATTAATATTTTACATGTTATTATCCTCTGTCCATTACCACAGCAAATTAAACTATAAATCACCCCCTCTGCTGGTGTCACCAGATCATAAATTGTCTCTCCCCTAGCCGCACGCTGCGCCGTGCCATGCCGTGCAAGGTCTTCTCTTTGGTGAGACAACAAAGTGGGGAAAGTGCCTGTGTTCTTTAGCCTGAGTTATGGACTAGTCACGGTCACCATATACATCAGAGCCATGAAAAATGAGGAGTTTGTTCTGCTATAAAAGAAAAAGAAAAGCAAGCACCCTAGTGTTAAAAGTTTGTACCTGCGAGAGTCGTAAGTAGTTCTATTAAAGTAGCAACCGTGCAGTGTTTTAAACTCAAATTAGCATTTTTTCTTGTTCTATATTCAATTTTAAATAGATATTAAATGCCAATTCATTCAAAAAAGTGCAGTCAAATTTGAGTCAAATATATTCTCAATATGTTACAACTGTATTTGCATTCGCTTGTATGACCAGTCTTCTAAAGCCGTTGCAGATAAACACCATTTTGCTTCAGACAGAGGTGCTGCTGCTGGTGTTAAATGGAAATTCAGATGGAGCTGTAGATAAATATTTTTTCCCTGACTGTTTAGACCCATTTTTCTCTGGATATCATCTAAGATATCAGATGACCTTTCCTGCCTTGTCATTTTTTTTCTCATTTTCCCCACGCCAGTGGGAGAGATGCAAAGGTGCTTTACCAGCAGCTGGAAATCAATTTATACAGTCCCGCGTTGCATGTAGGGAGAGATGGGACAGAGCGGGCCTGATATAATGACACGGCCAATTGCATTGTGTTGGGTTGCGGGGGTCAAGTGGGGTCTTAGTGTGCCACGGATGCAAGCTTTGTTCGTACGAGGGGCATTAGGCAGGAATTACACAGTGGGGTCAAATGACCCACACCCGAGGAGGGAGCCAGCACCTTGGCCCCCTCCGCCCCCCCCATCCCCCTCATCAGGCTGGGGAGATGAGAGTGACATGGGATGACACTCCAGGAGGAGGGGGGTGGAGACACACTCCCACTAAACACTTCACCTACTGATAGGTGCCGCTGACCCTTCCTAAATCTCATCATCGCCGTCCCAACGTAGGGGGAGATGGCGTGGGATTTTCTCTGACATCCCCTTCTATACCTCTTTCCCCGTTCCCATCAGGACTCCCAGCCACGCTCTCTGTCTCTCCTTTACAGGCTCACTCATTTGTATACAGACGCATACGCCTGGATTTATTTATCTATCTGTCTGGCGGATGTAGCGGATGTACCCTGCTGAAGATGGCAATACTCACAGACTGATCCCCTCTAAGCCTGCTTAGCATCTCCCAACAGATACAGTCCCTCTGCGTCTTTCAATGATTTATCAATTTACAATGTTTGTTAAGGTAGCTTTGCTGTGGCGTCCCAGTGGCTCAACAGCTGAAAGTGCACCACATGTTCCTGAGGCGTTTTGGATTCAAACACTACTAATAACCTCTGTGTCTCACCTGTCCTGTCGTTCTCTCATAGTTTGTCTATAACACAGGTAAAGTCATAATGTATTATTGATATAACAAGATGGTTCATGTACAAATAGACAGTGTGCTGTTGCCTGGCTATGATGTCAATGAAGGCCCAGATGTGAAAGTTGCCAGAGGGCCCTGACCCTCCCACAGTCCAATGGAGTGCATAGATCTGAGGTTAAGTCATCTGACCTGGCTGGCTGGTCAGTCGCCTGCTTTTACCCATAATTACTGCTCAGACAACCCAACTTTTTCCCTTTCCTGCTCTTAAATCAACACAAATCCATCCCTCAGTCCCACCATAACCTCTCTCTCACAGGGCACTGACATCACCTGTACATATTGGTCTTCCAGAATCCATCTGTCAAATTCAGTTTGATTTATCAAATATATGTAAACACATTTGTCAGGGGTTTTGGTAACAACTTTTTCAAAACACAATTAACTCTAAACACTAGAAAACACCCAAATCTTCCTGTGAGAGTCTTGATGTACAAAAGACACTTTATGTTTAAAACATCAACTACTTAATACTGAGGCACTGAATATATTTATTACGCATACAGAAAACATCCAAGTATAGCTGTCTATGTCCTGTCACAGTGGTATCCAAAATGGATGTTTTATGCAGATTTGCTTTGTTTTTGTCATCTTGGTTTTATTCAGTAGAAGAGAGCAAAACCCAGAAATATAAAAAAGAGAGGAACAGGATTGCTGGTAAAAACATGACAAATGCAAAGTCAACGCAAGTCAAATTTGAACTCATGATTTAATACTGTATGTGTGTTCAAGCAGGACAACACTGTCAACTGTCAGTGCACCAAATTATGCATTCAAGGAAGGGCAATACAAATCCACACAGCTTGCGTCTCTCACTTGTTTATTCCAACATCAGACATGCATATGTAACTACTGCTGCCTGCCTGATCTTAAGCGGATGCAAAGCAACCTGGGTAGAGAGGAACAACTAAGGACTGAAGGAAGAAGAAAGAGAGAAAGAAACAAAAGATGAAATAAGAGCACACATCAGAAGAGGAAGAGATGATGGTGAATAAATTGAAAGCAAGCAAAGGAGAAAGAAATGAAGTGAAAGAGAAAGAGCAGAATGGCTGCTGTCAGCGGAGGCCCACCACAGTGAAACACTAACTGTAGCGACAGGCTGATGAGTCAGTGTCTGTTTAAATGGCAGCTTGTCAGGCCTCCAGCTCTGAGGTGGGCTGCCGACCTGTCAGGGCCCTCACCACATTAACCAGCTGACCCTATCATCCTTAACATTGCTCCGCCACCGAACCGCCTGTCACTAACTCTGCCATTTGGCTTTCCAGAGATCTGCCAGAGAGGGCAGGCACAGCCACCTCTTAGTGTTGTTTATTGATTTCTGACCCGCCGCTTAATAGTTTTCCCAGTCCCCCTGAATGGCTTTTGTAAGCAATAGGGTTTGTACATCTCGCAGATCAATACCTTTTATATTTACAATAAAATTGAAACGGCTTCTCGGTGGGTCTCGCAGCACCTCGGCATTTGTCATCCTTCTGCAAGGGAAAACTATGTCATTATCTGAATTAAAACATTTATTTCTGATTAAGAGAGTGTCCTATCTCATTAATTTCCCCCTTTCCAATACAAGGGGAATGGAATCCTATTGATTTTTGTACTTTTTACACGTCTCCACTACTGGGAAGATAATTGAGAAGTTAGCCAGAATAAATGAAGTTTCTAGTCTTGCAGGGCAGCCAATACCTTGGAAATGTGAGGTGTTTTTGTGGGAGCAGGCCTTTAATTTTGTACCAGCAGAAGACAGGGGGACTGAACAAATTGGATTAAGGCTGGGGACGAGGGGCCCGGGAGTCTGGGGGTGGGGGGGGGGGGGGGGGGTGTACCAACACTCTCCGTGTGTGTGTGTGTGTATGCGTGGAGGAGGAGAACTCAGCATTTCAGCAACAATAAGACTGAACCCCCCACCCCTTTCAATTTTAACACCACAAAGACGCCGCAGGAAGCGCAGATTAAAGCATCTTAAATCCAATAATGATAAGTTACCTCCCTCAGCTTATTGTTGAGGAAGAATTGAAAGACCGTAATCAATGCTTGAACTAGACCTTTTAACACAGCAGGTCTCATTGATTAAGCATTATCAAATTAATGAGATCGAATTAAGCTTCGCTGTTTTTTATGTCATGCTGCAGGGGACCTTGTAGTCGGAAAATATTTTAATTTTACAAACTAAAAGTTGTTGTTATCTGATTTTACAAAACATTTACCATATTGATTATCTGAAATAATTAAATTAATTAACCAATTAAATTGATGATATTGATGTTGATCTAAGAATTCACTTTTTTTTTAAGACGAAATACAAGCATTCATGTAATAAAATATTAATTGTGAATGTATTTCCATACTGAGGGAGGTAATCTTATTTTGTGACAGGTCAGGATATCCTTGTACGTACGTTTTACTTATGTTTATGGTATCATATTTCTATTTTGCTCCTTGTGACAAAGAGAAAGAGAGAAAAGTCACAGAGTTGAAATGTGGTTAAATGTTGTGGCATGGCCAGTGTGCAGATTTTGAGAAGGCAGGGCCGTGTGGTCAGCTCCAGTTTGCACAAGCCCAGCGCAGCTGATATGGGGGTCGTGAGAGGGGTGACTGAACACAGCAATTGGACCTCACAAACACTGAAAGAGGCCAGCACCAGCCTACCTCTGATGCTGCCCGATCTTGCTTCGGGGACTGAGAGAAAATGTTGTCGGACTCAGAGAGGGCATCGTCCATCATGGCCCCAGTCCGCCTGTCAGTTGGCAGATTGTGGGAGAAAAGAGAGAGTGAAATGAGAGAGAGAAAGAAGCCCAGGAGTCCACCAAGAAGGCAATTGTAAGAGAAACAGGAGGAGAGAAAGAAACAAGGAGAGAAAAAAGGAGAGGAAGACAAGGAGAGTTTAGTCTCTCCAGCCATCTCACCGACTCACTTCCTGGCTTTCGGCCACAGAGCCCCTGAGCGGACACACTCCTCTACTTCATCCCTCCATTCTTCAACCAAATCTCTCCACTCCCTCTTCCCATCAAGAACCCATCCCTCTTTACTCTCTATCACTACATCCCTTCATTCTTTGGCCCTCTGAAGCCTGATCTCTCTCACTCCCACTTCGTCCAATGATCCCTCCGTCCTTCCATCCCTCCTTCATGGACAGCTGAATGTGAGGCTGATAGGCCGTGGAGTGAGTGGGGCAGCTGCCAACGCCCTACAGCAGAACCATCTCTGACAGGCCACTAATTTAACTGACAGAAGAGAAACCTCAACCAAACACCCAGATTTTAGGTCCAAAGAGAGGGGATGAAAAGTTTAGAAAACAGGAAAATGAACTGAGAGAGACAGAGGTGGTGGGTTAAGGTCTGGGGAACAACATTCTCTGGCTTTGGAGAGAAAACAAGAAAGACGTGGAGAACCGAGATGGGAGTTTTAATGAGAGACTGAAAGAGAACAGAGGGGAAGATGGAGAGTGAAATTGTGTTTGGGAAATCTACCTACCCTACAAAGGCATAAGAGCTCTAACTACAGAATCAGTGGAGTTGAGAAAAAAGGGTTTAAAATTTTCAGGCTGGACTGCAAAACTGTAAAAGTTTCTATAAGTTTCTGTCCAGGTACAATTCATATTCATATTGCAATCAATAATACATTGATTTACAATGTAATACATTTAAGCATGTGATTTAAAGGTAGCTTAACCACACCAAATCACATGCAAATCACTAGTCAAAAATGAACTGGTAGCTACTGAGATCTGCCAGCTACCTGTAGCAGGAGTTTAGCTGATGCTTTGTGAATTCATCAAAATGAATATTTTTCATTTACAGATCACAACTAGGAAAAAACTAAACTTGGCTTTAGTTCAGATAGTCACGGCTATCTCACAAGCTAGCATTCACTTGATATCAGCCTTCATACTTTAGCTGTTCAGTTAGCGGTCTCTCTATGGCGGAGAATGCAGTACGTGTGGTGACGAGCACACAGAGCCAGACGGCAGTAACTGCAGCCTGGACAGCAACAAAGCCAGAATGCAGAAACTACACAGTCAAAGTAGAGATACTGAGTTTAGGCTTGGATTTTAGGTCTGTTTTATAGAGTCACATACATTTTACGTTTCGTAGTATTATTATACAGTAAAAGAGATGCCAGAAAGTCAGATACAGGTTGAGACTCAATATTGACCAAATATGTACTTACAGTGTTTAGCCTTTCTAGGTCAGTGCTGTTATTTGTTCAATGCAGCAACAGCCTCAAACATTACCTCGGACATATTTTAAAGGGACTTGAGTGATAATTAATGGGTAGCATCTCCATAAAAAGGCAAAACATGTATTTTAAGTGGACTGGTCATTGCTATCATCCTAATAAATACCATAAAATAGCTTTTACAAACAATCCTGTAAACACATCTTAGTCAAAGACAAAAGATTGGATACATTTTAAAATGTATTCGACATTGCGTCAGAATGTATGCAACATGTAAAACATCGTTCAGAAGCAGCAAAAAAAAAAAAAAAGACTAAGAATACGTTATTCCTCCTCTGCAGTAGGCCAGGCATTAAAAACCACCACACCACCTCTTTCAATTTGTTTATCTGTATAAACGTACTCATGGCCAGCCAGCAGCAGTGTTCAATGAACAGCTTAATTTGTGGATGCATTTCTATGCCTAGAGTAATCTAAGGAGGGATCCAGAAAGGTTGGATACATTCATCACAAACACAAGCTTAACATAAGTGAAAAATTACAGGATTCCCAATGACCTTCCAACCAATCAGGCCTGGTAATTACACTCATTCATTACGAAGGAAGGGAGAGATGGAAGAATACAGAGATGACCCTTCAGGACAACAAAAATGTTTATAGATGGAAACAAAGAGGAAAATGCTAATGGCTTAGCTATCTGGCTGGATGGCCCTGAAACAATACAGAATAATAATTTTTCCATCAAGAGCAAACTATAACCTCTGCAGAATTTTACATGAGCATTTCTATTTCTATTTCAGCCGTGCATGACAGCCATTTTTACTGTAGGATAGGGAGAATGTTGTTAAACATCAGAAATGCCACAATACTAGTATATTTCCAAAGTCATGTATTCTATGGAAATATAGTAATGATATTATAACAGTTGAGTCAATCTGCATTTAATGTGACAACATCATTATCTAAGCGTAATTACACGTCAGACCATGCAGATATTGTTTCAAAGCTTGTACATATAGTGACTATTTTGGATTCTTTCAATATATGCAATTTTCTTCTTAGATCTTTGGGTTTTGTGTGTAATCATGGCATTGTAATACACTTATGTTTTTGTAAAGTTTTGTAAACTTTGCAACTTTGTGTATATGCCACAGAGGCTCTGGTATTGCAGTGTTACTATAGTTTAGTGTCAACACTTAACATTTCAGTTAATTCAATTTTTTAAGTTATACCAAATAACTGTTTTTAATCCTTATTTACAGTACTCACTGTTTAAGTTCTCCCAGTTTAGGACAATTATTTACCAGTCCACATGCATAGGCTACAATTTTCTTGCACTGTAATTATTATTTCATGCAGTATCTGGTGCTATGACATTGTTATTAGGGTTAGGGGTGTTTGAACTGGAAATTGTTCGAATAAAAGTTCTCATTTAGGATAGCATAGTCGACGGGGATGCAGTAAAGGCAAAGTGACACTTTATTCAGCATCTAGATGTCGTTACCTGATAGATAGCTGCATGTGGCCAGTCTAAATAAAGTATGCTGTAATAGTTTGATAATTGCATTTGATGTGTTATATGCTTTCTTAGGTCAGCTCCAGTGCCTCTTCTCGTACAGGATTTCACGTTAACTCTATTTTTATGCACCACTAGATTGTTTTTTTTCCTTGTATTTTGCTTGGCTAATAGCTAAAGCACCCACGGCACGCTTATTTCCCATGCACTAACAACATGGAGATTCCTCGCTGACTTTAAATCGAATCACTATCACGCACAAATAGCAAAATGCTCTGGCACTGAACTTTTCGATTCATTCTATTTCGCAGACGATGGTATCTGACTTCTTTTCTCTGATTATGCAGATGATATTACTTTTTTTTTTCTTTGTCGATATGTGTTTAGGTGTCATTTGCAGTGGATGATGTTCTCATTGCTCAGTTTACCGCGCCCATAATAAGATCACCTGTGGTATGAATACATTTTCCCACTCTACTCGTATATTTGGATTTGCAGGGTAAATGAGTTTCTCTCAGCCTCGGAGAGAGCAAGAGAGACAGAAAGAGAGAGAGAACACATCAAGCACGTTCTTAGATTCACTTTAGAGCTTGACACCTCGGTGCTCGGTCAGTAAATGGCTTTTCTACAGGAGCAGGTGGGGAAGGGGTTTTTATGTGTGTGCGCTTGCATCAACATCTATGGATATCTCTGTGTGAGTGTCTATGCAGCTACAAGACTTTGTGTGTTTTCTCACGTTTGTGTGTGTCTTTTGTAAGTGTGTCTGTGTCAATGTGTGTGTGTGTGTGTGTGTGTGTGTGTGTGTGTGTGTGTGTGTGTGTGTGTGTGTGTGTGTGTGTGTGTGTGTGTTTGTGTGTGCGGTGGAGAAGCCGAATTTTACAGCCACATCAACATCCATATGCCCTCTTTGTATTCCACCCTGCTACCCAAGAACATGCCTCAGCTGTCATTATTCCCTGTCCATCCACAGAGAAGTTATAGTTGGCAAAAAACCCATCAGGTGGGCAGGACAACGGATAATTGAGGTGATGATCGGAGCTGTTCAAAGACAATTGATAGTGATGGAGACAGGGGGAGCGGGGAGCTCAGCCGGCTGACCGAGCTCTCTCGGGGCTCGGGGAGCGCCAGAACAGAATGTGGAATAACACGTAGCAAAGGTACTGCTCCTCTTCTCTATTTTTTTTTTTTTAAAGTCAAACTTTGTTTCTGTAAATGAATCAACCATATTCAGCTTTCAACCAAATAAAAGGCTTTTTTTCTGTTTTATTTTTTCTTTGACAACAGCAGTACAATATGTGCTGGCCCCGAGACCACCCTGGGCTTTATTAATAGCCCAAATCCCCTTCGCCGAGCCTGCCTCAATCACACAGCAACATATTGAACTAGCAGAGAAAGCCATGACCTGAACATCATATTTCCACCAGCTCCAATCCAAGTGACAAGTTGCCAAACTTCAAAATCTTCCAGAAAACCCAGTTAAGGCAAAGCAAGTTGTAAAGGCGTTTTTCATAAGCCGAGGGACAAGGGAGAACAAATGGAGGTTATTACTTTTCTCTATTCCAAATAGCCCCATGCTGTCTGGCTGAAATAGGCCTGGCAAAAAAATGTCTGTATATTTCACATCCATACCTGACATCATACCTCTGGATTTTTCTATTACCCACTGGCACCTTTTTTCCTTCTTTTTCTCCATTTTTCTTTGCCCACACGCAAATGTTATCACCTAAATGTCATCAATTGTGTACATATAAAATCAGCCCATAATGTTAACATGTCAGCTGATTGAGTGCTTTCAGGAATGTATATCTCCAAAGTCCTTGGATGTCTTTGCTGAAAACTTTGGATTCTGCCAGCAAACGTATCCGTGGAGTTTCTGAAGCGTGCCGATTTTACCTGACTTGCATGCAGGTGTTGTGTTTCTTGGAATCGATGGGTGGTTCGAGTCCAAGTGCACAATATCAATAACTCCATCACATATATGGTGACACTTTACACACAAAATAAGTCATAGACACACACACACACGTTACAGATGCAGTGTATCAATAGCGCTCTCATTCGTGCGATGACGCACACACGCTGTCACACTCACGCTGTCACATAAGAGACACCGTATCAATAACTCAATATTTCAGGTGTCAGTCTTGTGTGGTGTGCCATGCCCTCTGTGTGGCGGAGGGGGGAGCAGGTTGGCAGCAGAGGACAGGGAGGGACACTCCCTGACAAGGCCGTCACACCTTTCAATACCTCCACTCAGCCTGTCATTAGCTCGAGCGTGTGTGTGTGAACTCCTGGCTTGAGCTGGCACAGTCAGCAACTATCACTCCCATTCATTTCCACCACAGTCACAGACCTCGTCGTCTTTACATTCTGCAGACTTAAACTTAAATCTGGCTGATCCTGGAGGGCGACCCACTCTAAGTCCCCCTTGTGACTCCCCCTACCTCCCTCCCCACTGCATGATCCTCCACCAGCTCCTGAGTATTGACCCAAGCTGTCACCCTGGCCGGCACCCCTGACCCCCCTCGGCGGCAGGGGATCCATGGCGAGGCCGAAGGTTCAAATGATTTTCCTCCACCTCCCGCCATCCTGTTTTCCCAGTGAGCTGATTGCTAATGGCAACATTAGAAAGGGGCATAATGGAGATTCCACAAACAATTTGCCCCTTGGATTTGCAAACCTGAATATCTGCGGAAGTTACAAAAAGATGATGGATGATTGTTTTGTTTGTGTTTGCTCATAATGTCAAAACTGTGACGAGAAAATATTTGGTGCTCAAAGACTGTGGGTCTCCGTTGGCCTGCGGCTTGGAGCATTTTGTTCACAAAGATAAAGTGAATAATTGAAATAGTAGTGTAATGACTGCATTGTTCCCAAAAAAAGAAATTTGCTGCTGGGGCATCCTGGTGGTTTAAGGAGATGTAATCGCAGTGTCGTCGGTTTGAGTCCAGATGGAGATTTTTGTTGCACTTCATCCTGCATCTTTCTTCCTTAATTTAGTTATCTCCCTATCCACTATAAAAAGGTAAAATTGCCCAAAAAGGAGTAACATCAGACCTGTGCTGCTGTCAAAGTGCTGTACTGAGAAATTTTAGCACTGAAAGGGTCAATAAAATATACTCAGAGAATAAAAATTTGCTTTGAAACTTCAATTTTACAAAAGGAAAATGCAGAGGTGGATACAAGAGCCTGTCTGACGATAATAAAACAGTCCCCACAGTCTTTTATCTTGCACATCGTGGATTAATGTTAATGTAAGTTTCTCTCTCAGCGCAACCAATAACATCCTGCCAAATATCCTAAAAGGATCCCCAGAGCAGCCCTGATGCTCCTCCATTACAGGCCTTATAATAGCTGCCTGAGATATATGTATTTATGTGGCAGGAAATAACATCAGAGTGAATTGCCATAACAACTTTATAAATCAGGCAGGCACAGGGATGGCAGGTACGGGGGAGAGAGAGAGAGAGGCAGTGCCAAGGTGGCGGTAACGCTCATGAGAGGTATCTGAGATGGCATCCATCACCACTGTGCAGTCATACAAAAAAAATGGGTTAAACCTTGGTTCGCCACACTGGGAGCAACCCCTCTCCCTAAAAACACTGGCCTTTCTGCATCTAAACGGAAGTTTCAAAGCAGTCACATCATCTACGTTGAGCCTACTGGTCCTGCAGGTCGTCCCATCCCCCATCCATTCAGAAAAACAGGGGATATCGCCCCATAAATCAAAAGTTACAAACAGACTTTGCCGTGTCATAACTCTTGCGATGGGTTTCTCCGTTGATTGATTCCTATACACACATACTGTCTGATTACCATAATGTGTTCTCGTGGCGAAAATTCTGGCGGCAGGGGTGAGTGTGGGTGGGGGTTGAAGGGAGGGTGGTGTTGGTAAGGGGTTTGGGGAGGGGGCGGGGGCTGTTGTGAAGCGAGCAGGAAGTAAATAACAAATGGCCCATACCCCACCTCATCCGGAGTGATTTCAATCCAATGTTCCATCATAGCTAGTGGAGAGAGGCGAGTGTTTGGGGTTTGGGCTATCAATTACAGATATGTGTAGGCAGGCAGACACTATCATTTCGCTGATTGTCACCAGTCCACCGCAGTGACATCAGGAAGTGATTCATCAGTCTATTTCCTGTGACACCCAGAGAAAGATGACATGCTAGGGTTTGTGGAATTATGGGGGATCCTGAAAGAAGGGCTCTTTAACATGCTCGGGGGGAAAACACATACTAATGCAGACATTTAACCTCTCTCCGCCAGCGATTGCTCTTGACTGGCTCGGTCCATTCATTCATTTCAGCCAGAGTCTGGCTGTTGATGAAACTATTCGTTCTATTTGTTCACCAACGTGTCAAAACTTGTATCTGTGGGACTGGAAAAAACACTGAAAAGTACCTCCCAAAAAGCTTTCAAATAATGTGACATATTAACATCCATATGAAATAAAGAATATATATTATTACAGTAAATATTGTAGTCTCAGAATATTGCAACAAATAATGTGCAAGACAAACCTAATCAAACTGTAATGATAGGGCAATTATCTCAGAGTATTTCTTCTTCATTAAGTCAAGGTAATTCCACTGTGAATAAAAAAGGGAAAAAAGGAAAATTTTAGGGACAAGTAGGGAAAATAATTGATATTTTCATCATTTGTATGCTTAGAAATATATGCTTTCAATCAGAATGAATTAAATTACTTGCATCTGATCATCTGCTCTTATTTTAGTACAAACTAGTTCACCCACTTGTATGTACATTATGGCTCTGTCATTTTACTGTCAGTAATTATAGTGAATAGCTTAAAAAAGTAATTGATTTCCATAAACTCTACCAACTATTCTTCAAACTTTTTGTATGCTTTGCCAGAAATGACTGGAAAGAGAATAGGGCCACAACTCAGTTTTTTATATTGATTTCATCTGCAAATTATTTTCTCGGTTAATCTATGGTCCAGAAAATGCCAGAAAATTGTGAAAATGTGCATCATAACTCGTATAACAGTCAAAATACCCACAGATATTTTGTCTATCACATAAGACAAAGAAAAGTTAATTCTCACATTTGAGAAGCGTAGACAAGGGAATGTTTGGCATTTTTGCTACGACATTTAAAAATGATTAATCAATTATCAAAATACATGGATGCTTTTGATTTTGATCAATGCTTGATGATTGCTGTCAACCGACTAATCACTCGACTAATCGTTTCAGCTCTAAAAGAGAATGTAGAGAATCATCAAGAGAATAGTTTTTTACAGACAGTCCTGTGCGTTGTGTTACTCGCAAGTCATCCTTCCTCAGAGATTCATACCAAGCTGGCAGTAAGCACAGATGATACCAGCAGGCCAAACTTTATTCCTCCCCATTGCAATTGCGTCTGTGGGCAGTGACTCTATCAATCTGCTGGCAGTTGGGAAGATTGCCTAATCCGGTAGCCAAGGGACTCTTATCATCAGTCTGCCTCTTTAGTGTGTGTGTGTGTGTGTGTGTGTGTGTGTGTGTGTGTGTGTGTGTGTGTGTGTGTGTGTGTGTGCGTGTGTGCGTGTGCGTGTGCGTGTGTGTGTGTGAGACCAGCCAGTACCTTATTGGTAGGAAATGTATGTACTGCTCTTCTGCTTAACATTGTCACCCTCATTTGTAAACACAGTCATCCATCAGGCGCCGGCCCCCCACTTATCCAAACAGATGAAGAAGGTGTATGTTCTTATAATTTGCTCTCATCTCAGCAAGAGAGGGAATAATAATAATCTCTCCCTGATGTACAGTTGCCCCCTCCTCCTTCTACTCCTTTTTTTCCTCCACTTTCATTCTCTCCTCTTTCCCTCTTTATCGGTTGTGGATAGTGTATTAATGAAGCGGCCTAATTTGACACCCCACCGCAGCGTAATGGATTAAAATGCAACACTGCCATCCGTCTGCCAGCCACAAATAAAGCATGCAGTATAAATATTGTAATTCATACCTGTAATAAGAATCATGGTGCCACCTCTTGCCTGTGTGATAATATTCTTAACCTGCTGATGGCTTGCAGATTGGAAAAATCTGACTGTGTGCCTGTATTTGTATGGGTGTTTTTGAATTCATGCTTGTGATGCAAATAATGAGAAGATGGACTTCCACCATTTATGTAAAACTATGCAAATGTTCTTGTTTTTTACTCTTCGAGCCCACATTATTTTTTTGTGAGGCTTATAACTAACACATACATTGTGCTTGCCATTATTTTTATACATTGACCTACATATAAAATATTGTTACACATATTGACTTATCTAATATTGTTAGAATGTTACTATATTATATTATATTATATAAGTATTTTCCTCATTCTGTATTCCATAAAAAAAAAAGTCTTTAAATCTTAAAGCTTAACATAGAAAAGAAGAAATGTAACATTCATTCAAGTTTATGTTATGACCACCAGCTTTAATTATTTCAACTTTGTGTTTTCTCCGTCAGTTTTGCATGGACGAAATACTACAATACCCATGAACCTTGGTTTCTATTGCTATGGAGACAAAAACCAATCAGAGCAGTTGCAAATGCTTCGTCTGGGATTTGGAACAAAATAAGGCGGCATAGTTGTTAACCCTAGAATTGACAGAGAATACAAACGTGGATTGATTGGAACTGCAGATTGTGCAATTTTAAGCCTGGCGATTAGACGTTTCTTTTACTGAAATGCAGCTTGTGAGTCATAGTTTACTTCTCACCCAAAATGTTTGTGTACACATAATTGCACCTTGTGTCAAATAACCAGATATTTTCAAACACAGTTGATGATCTTTCTGATGATTCAACCAGATGAGTTTTATATCCATCAAGCCATAGAAATGTTCCAACTGTCAGTCACGTAGCATCATCTATGGGAAAAATGTATGGAACGTTTACATCGGGAGCCAAGGTCGCCCAAAATAACTCTTCTATCCTAACAATGATTATCACCTCCTCCATTTCCACTTTTATTTTATCCCAGCTAATCATACTTTTCTTTTGGCTCTTTTTTAAATCACCATCATCATGTCCATCATCATCATCATCATCATCACCATCACCATCATCATCATCATCATCATCGTATAGCCGTCCTCTTTAACAGCAGGTGTCTTGACTTTAACAACTCTTCTTCATAAGCCGCTCAGACCGTCAGCGCTTTAGTCACGCTCTCGCACGGAGCTTTAGTCCTCACTCCTGATAAGAGCTGTTGTGTTCCCAGCTTTGTCTGTTGCCAAACGTGGTTGACACACTGAGATAGTCATCTTTAACAACTTTATGAATAGAACTATGACGCGTGGCGAGCTGCATGGGATAAGATGCCAGGCAAAGCAGTTATGAGAGGAGATGTTGTTGCCATCTGTTCAGGCTTCGAGAGAACCTCTGAAAATTACACTCTTGTACCTTTACAGCAAATATTTCTGAATTTTAAATACACCTGCAGTTGCTGCTCAAAAATAATCAATCTGAAGAAGGAGTGCAATACCAGCAACACTTTTAATTGTGGATTGTGGATACATATGTTAAGTTATACGCATTTAAGATGAGGTGATGCAGGTAATGCTGGGTTGTGATCAATTACTGCTCAATTTCTGCTCTTGCAATGTATTTTTTCTATATGTATATATATATATATATATTTCTTTTCTCATCAGCATATTAAATACTGTTTATAGAACCTGTATAATTGAGCTATGCATTAAATCTATTGAATTTAAATGACTTCTTATGTTTTGCACTATTCCCTCAAAATCAGCCTATCCCCTCAACAGCATTATGGTTGACTATTGTATTCAGAAGTGGACCTCTAAGCACTCGTACAAAGAGGGCCTATCCCAACCGATGCTTTCTGAATAGCAAACATCCCAGTAGCTCCATTTGCAATGTAGATGTGCGTGTGTGTTCTCGCTCTCTATTGAATTGTTTTCTTAATCGTTTCCTTTGTGCCAAGAAGTAAAGAAAACAGATTGTGTCTGAAGAGCATTGGAAGTGCCAATGACCCCTGGTCACGACAGCAACATTAGGACTGCCAGAACAGCAGATAAAGAGCCAGACGGGTCAACTACTCTGTCCTGCCATGATTGCTAGCACCAACATTTTCTTAAAGGGAGACCATTCAAAAATTCTCTGTAGTCTCTTACATTTTAAAGAATATTAACTTTTATTTTTAATAAATTTACTTTGCTGTAAACCCACCTTTTGCTGGGTCTGAATTAGTTTTAACACCTCCAGCTCCTGTCACACATTGTTTCCTGTCACTCTCCCTGAATGCCCTCTACCAAAGGGCAAATGTATTAACAAGTCTTCTCTAATGTCATATATTGTTCTCAGCATCCCATCCTGTAAACATGAGATATTAATGAAATGGGAGCCAATATTTAACTCAGAGCTTCTCTTATCTCAGAAAAAAAGGCACACTCTCTACTTATCAATGTACCAAGCACTGAAGCAATGTTCAAAAGGCCAAAACGTAGTATGATTGGAAAGAAACCTAATTGCCTTTCAAACCTCTGTACCACGTTCTATTTATTAATCTGAAAGTGGTTCCACATCTTGGGGATAATGAAAATCTCTTTTATAAATATGTATGCAGTGAAGTCACAACATAATAGGGGCCTGGTGAAAAACAGGAGGCAGCAAGGCGGCTGAAGGATGAGGCGCAGGCCCCACAGAAAAGAATCTTCCCCCAGCAGAAATTGGTTTAATTAATAGGACATTTTACATAATGATTACAGTGTAATTGCACCGACTAGCAGAGTGTCATTAAATATATCCTTGCTCCTTTACAACACCCTCCAGCTAAAAATAATGAGTTACATTGGAAATCACTATGCAACAGGTTCATAAATAACATTTAAGCCCATACAAGGCAAGTACTTATAAATAATAAATATTTGCCTTTTGTAATTGAAGAAAAAATGACTGCCTCTTTTATTTCCACCATTGCATACTGCTTTGTCCTGTTGTAGCTGTTGAAAGGAGATTTCCCCATTTTTCCCCTCTTGTAAGTGCTGAATAATTTATTTGCTGGCTAATAGTCAACACTGTCAACACCCGGTGGTTAAAATATACCTGTGTCCAGATAAATGCAGCAGCAGGCTACAAAGCGATTATTCCCTGCTTCCAGATATTTTGTTGGATGCAGTCCCTGTATACACTGCAGTAAATCACCAACTTCCAATTACCTTCCTCCATAAAACAAGGGTCGTATTCAAATCAGGCCCCAAAAGAGAGAGAAAGAGACAGGGACAACTGAACCCATGCCTGGGGGTGCTGACTGAATGTGTGCATGCATGAGTGTGTGTCTGTGTCTTTGTGGAGGGGAGTAGGGGGTGGAATTTGTTTCTTCATTTAATACTTATTCCATTTTACTGCAAAGTGGCACTGCTCCACTATCCCTGAAATAGCGCTATCATGCTGGCTGGGTTTTCATTGGCTTCAAAAGTTGGCTACTGAAATATTTTCATTAGTCTTCCTTCAACTGCAGAGCCAAAAGTTTCTCTTGAATAATGTCCAAAGCAGGATGAAAGAGTTAGATGTGCCATGATCAAGTGCCATGTTTGCAGAATTACCAAAGCGGTGGTAATTGTTCTCAGGGGATTGTTGTGCTGTAAGTGGATCCATCAATCATTTTTATGTATTGGAGCTTGGTGGCGGATTTTGGAGTCCCCGCTTAAGTCCTTGCTACTGTCGGATGATTATCTTTCTTCTTGAAAAAATATTTTTTCAGGAATTACAAAAAAATGCTTTGAAATATTTTTAAATTACACTTATGGTTATAAGAGTTTTAGAGTAACATACTCAGTACAAACATATTGAACTTCCATTGATGAAAAAAACCTTTTGATGGGTTTTTTTTTATTATTCAGACAGTGTATTGTTTATTATTATTGCTACTATATTAGAGCTCACTGACGTCCAAAGGATTTCTGGTCATATCTCTGCATCAGTTTATCAATGGAGCAACAGGATTAAATGTGTGATTACAATTTGTTGTCTCTGTGTCCTCTATGAATTATCTGAGCACAGTTTAGTGTGTGTGTGTGTAAGTGTGTGTATATTTGTAAGATATATGTATGCATCAAGATATGGGGACAAAAATCTGTTCACATTGTAGCATAAGGGTAGTCACTCTGCATTCTCGATCAGGATAGCAATTTTGTTTCATATTAAGTATTTGTTTTGGGATTAAGGTTAGAATTATGACTCGATTGAGTGTACATTAAACAGTATTGGAGGAACTATTTAGATCCTTTACACAAAATGTAGAGGATCTAAATAGATTGTGATATTTTTAAAAAAAAATTTAACAATAAAAATAAGATAAAGTTGAGTCGAAAGTTGAATATTTACTTGTGATTTATAGTGGAGTATGATGCAGCATGAAATGAATATTGAAAATGTTACCTCAAACTGGAAATTTGTACTTAAGAGCAGCACCTGAGTAAATGTACTTTGTTACATTACAGTACTGACATTAAGTCTTTATATATTTAATTCAGTAGTACAATAGTACAACGATGCATCTATGAATGTGTGTAAAACCAACCCGGATTCTCAGGCTGTAAAATACTGCCGTTGTGTCGTGGCCCTCCGCGTCTGGCTTTTCAAGTCGAATATAAACCCATCTGCCGCAATATTAGACGCTCAGTGCAATTGCTCTGGAAGTAAGGTGCCGTAGTATAAAGAACAACAAAGTCTGCATAGAGAGGAGGATGGGGTGGATGCATGGGTCACACAAACATTGGACTATCACCCAGGAGACTGCTGTTAGTATCCTGTGTGAAACCAAAAAGTCTACATTGACTTGATTTAAGTTATTTAAAGTACTTAACTGAAACCAAAATCTTTTACTAAACCTAATCAAGTAGTTTTGTTGCCTAATCCTAAGTGATGTCAAGGCATTAAAAAGTGAGGACAAGGGGTCTTGACTAAGTGATGAGTTGAGAATGAGAATGGGTTGGTAAAATCCATGTTGCTCCCTTTCATATGCCTCCCACCTTCAACGACCTCCTTCGTGTCCTCGCATCACCAATCTCTCTTGCCGTCTTGGCTCCTCTCCTCCACATCCTGCTATCCTTCTTGTCCCCATTAAACTAGCACAGAGGGTCTGATGAATGTCTACCCAGGTATCATCATCACACATGCAGATTTCCCCTTGAACACGATTCCCTTTTGATCAGCGCCTCTGTACAGCGGTGGATAAAAAACATTCAGGATGCTCTCCGTGCCGCTCGCCTCCCTGCCTCTGAGTGTATTAAATACCCCGTTTCCACACACACACACACACACACAACCAGCCGCCTTCCCTCCATACCTATATTCCAGCAGCAGACACCATCAATGGATTGCATTTATGCAGAATGCATCAATAACCGGAAAAACTAAGAGGCCTTGTCAGGGACGGGGAGTTGTCACAGGCACGGGCAAACGATTCTACGCGGTGCTCATCTGAGCTGCAATCAGCCCATAATCTGAGTATACATCAGGCCTCTGTGACATGGAAATTTCCTGCTCCTCCGCTCTCATTTTCAGAGGCAGTAATCACAGGGAGAGGCGCTCAACCTCACAGAAATGTATAAATAATTTTCATTCAAACATATTAACAGTCAAAATACCAGAATCCATCATGGCGGTGCGGGGAGCTTCTTAAGAAGCAATCAGGGCCTCTGCATGTGTTCTTTGTCTTTGGCAGCTGAGAGACAGGGCGCAGATTACTTGTGCGAGTCCTGTTTTGCATAATGGCCTACCCCCTTGGTGCTTTTAAACTTTCCTGCCGATCCATTACGTTTACCAAGCCCAGTTCCCTGCCTGTCTTTAATATCATGCTTCCTTGGGAAGAAGATCTGGACGAGGGTTTAAAGACCTTTTTATTAAGGCAGGCATGTGGGCCTCCATCCATCTTCCCATACCGGCAGACACGTTTATGTTCCATGGACGGGTTATGTACCGCCATCTTAAAAAGCAAAAACTTGCCCTTTTTACCTCATTGGGAAAAAAGGAATTTTGGAGACGAGTTGGTAGTTTTCAAGGTTACCAGGCCAGAAATAACCTGTGCAGCAGTGGACTAAAATGTCTCTTAAAGTGTATGTTGTGTGCCATCAAGCTATGTCAGAAGATTTTATAACAAATTTAGATGAAAGAAAACATTGGACCTGTATAGAGACCCCTTGTGCCGCCATGGATAGTATCATAAAATGGCATAATCCAGGCATAACACCATCTCACTAAAGTACAGCAAAATATCCCTTTTTTCATGCCAGAGGAGAAAGAGGATGTTAGCGCAATTCACAAGAGGTGAAAATTAAGGCAGTTTGAGCTTGGAAGCCACCCGAGCTTGACAGGACATGGGCTGCAGTTTTATGTCACGTCGTTTATCTGCAGTTTATATTTTCTATGACCGCATTGTCTTTTTCAAGAACCTTTGGAAAATACACAGGCTGTAAAAACAGCCACCTTTTGTCTGCGGTGTACCTCACAAATGCTAATGTTTTTGTAACAGTTGCAGCCTCTTAATGATCCACAAACACTTTTTGCAAGATATTTCTTTCTAATATCGGTTTAAATGTCTTTCCTAAGCAGCAGATATGGGGTCAGCGGAGGTGGAAACCTTAGGAAAAATAGAAGAGTAATGAAACATTCTGAAAATGGTGTAAAGCTAGTGAGGGATGCCCTCATCGTCGACGATAAAGCACACTGAGGCAAAGCAAACACCCATGGATCACAACCCTTTTCATTACAACAGTAAGAGGATCCATACTTTCCATTTCTCACTATCAGCTTTAAAGGGTAAAACCAAAACTTTGATGTAAAGTTCCATAATAAAAAGAATAATAATGGCTCTCTGTGTGCTTACCGATTAATGGATTGTATCCTAGCTGTGTGTAGTCAGAGAACTGAATATATTCTTTTCGAGCTAGAATTAAACTGAAAAATAGACATCTGTTATCTTTAAATTAAAAGATATGGTACGTGCACCCTGAACTTGAAAGTGCTGTCAGAGCTAACAGTGTTTACCTGAGGGGGAACAGAAGGGTGGGAGCTACGCTTCCACAACGATGATGTCTGTCAGCATGGCGTTATCAGCTGTAACTGCCATAAAAGCACAATGCACAGCGATGACCGTGAGCTAGCCACTGGGGCACGCTCACTAACGTTAACATGCACTAAAAGCATGTGCGGCCGGCCCGGCTATGTCAACAAAGCAAGAAAAAGCTTGTATAACAACACACACAGAGGGAGAGCGACTTCAGTCTCTGCTCAGGTAAACATTACTTAGACAATTTAGCAAATAGTTGTTTGCTACTATATTAATGCTCTGAATGTTAATACAGCGCCTTTAAATTGCAAATCAGGATGGCATAGTGAAAAATGCTCGCTCTTCTTACATCTGTTATTTGCTCCTCCCTCCCCCTTTTCTCTTTGTCCTCCCCTCTCTCTGGCCCTCTAGACTATAAGGGCAAGAAGGAATTATAGCTCAGTGAAGTGCAGTGGCAAAGCCCCAGAGATTCATAGACAGTCTCAATGATAAAGTCCAATCCGGGAGAATTGCTACTAGTGCAATAACAGCGAGAGAGGGTCACAATAAAGTTTAGTTTAATGACAAGAACAAATAACTTTAACATTTGGCTGGGGCACTGAACCCCTTCCCCGGGATCGCATCTGATATATCAGCGGGCAACTGCCCGTGACTGCCGGGCGATTGTGCTCGCCTCTCTAGCACTAGTGATGCATGCTGGGTCCCGTGGCAGGTGTCCATTTTATAGACTTATTCAGTGCGAAATGTTGGACACCGGCTGCGGCTCGAGCTGGGGAGGAGAGGCCTGGCTAGATTATTGTTACTGCACAGTTGAGATGTTCCCGGCATCTTTTTGCAGTGCTATCTGGCCCTGGGACTCTACCTAACTGTTAGCCACTGAATAGCTAACAGCCAGCGTCTGAGGTGATATCAAGGCTACCGCTGCAGAGCTTGGACAGGGTCCTGAGGACAGGTCCACTTAGCCTCTAATCACCACACAAACGACAGAGCAGAATAGAAATTATCGGGGACCAGCTGTTAGTCAGTTTACTCTTTTGATACCGACAGACATGGCATTAGAATGCATGTGATTTTTCATATTAAAACAAGCCTACGACAAATTATTATTTTCATTAGGCATTTATCTACCCATTATTTTCTCGATGATTCATTGTTTGGGATAAAATTGTCATAAAATAGTGAAGAATGACAATTACAATTTCCTCAAATCTAAGGTGACGTCTTCAAATGTCCGACCTTGTCTCACCTACAGTCCAGTGTCCGGTTACATAAGACAAATCTTCACATTTGAAGAGGTGAGAGTAGGTAATGTGTGGTAATACATAACTAACTAACATAATTAACTGATTATCAAAATAGTTGCTGATTCATCTTCTGGCGATTGACTAATCAGTTAATCAACTTATCCTTTCAAATAACTTGTTAATCAAGTAGCAAGAGCACTTTACTATCACAGTTATCAGCTGCAAGACATTAAGACAAAATAAACTCCACTGGTAACAGCTTAAAAAGTTTTTTTCTCGAGTGGGCACGGTGGATTGATGAGAAAAATCTATGGATCATAACAATATTCAATTTGCAGCCACAGCACCCTCTGACAGGCTACTTGGCTCGGGTGAGTGATGAGAGATGATGGCCCTGAGGTGTCGCTGATGGCTGCATGGGGCTCCTGGGCAGCTGCTGGTCTGTGGCTGTATCAGGGGGTTCAGGCCAGCAGCCATATTGTGAAAAGCAGGAAAGTAGGCCATATGGAGAAGGATGGCGGAAGATAGATACAGTGCACAGGATCACTTTCCAACACCTGAAATGATGGGCTTGGGTGTTGTGTTAATGTATTTGATTTGAAAGAAATATGATAAAAAATATATATAGGATGGAAATATTTGAAGAGAAAGAAAGCAGCTTTCAGTAACTCAAACATCTTTCAGGAGACCGTTGCTTGAACTCATCTTAATTCTGAAACCATGTTGGTTATTTGTTGCCACATTTCTAGTTTACACGGCCTGAAAAGACCCATTCAGGGCAGCTATTGTTGAATGCAGGCCTCATATGCAGATCCATTTGAAGGGCCATTATCCAAAAAGAATGTGGGAGACAAAGTGAAGACAGGCTAGTGACAAATGATCAACCTGATAATAGGCTGTAAGACACACTTACCATGCTAACAACACGCCGCACAGAACGTACGCGCCCCCCGTTGAAAACAAACAATGTGCTTCCAATCTATCATCGTTGATCCGTGTCATCATTACCCCTCGATGGCCATGCGGACATCAACATGACAATGCAACATGCAGGATCCGCATTTAGTACGATAGATTATTATCATAGAGGATGTGGCACAAATCTCTTATGGAGCATTATAGCCGGTGTGGATGGTAACAAACAAACAGATTTATGTCGTGCGCTCTCCGAGGAGGCAACCTGGCTGAGCAGAGTGTGTGTGTGTGTGTGTGTGTGTGTGTGTCTGTGTATGTGCGTGTGCATATGTGTGTGTATTTGTATAAGTGCATGTTGGAAAGCTTTGCAGGTGAAATGTTGTGCTAATTCTGCACAGGTTGGGCTAATGTCGAGCCCCCGGGTCCTGTTCTGTTGGCAAGCTGATTGGTGATTAGAGATATAATTAAGAGCAGCTTTGACACAGGCGCTGTCCTCCACCTCCTCAAGCTCCTTTGTCAACCCGCCCCCCCCCCACTCCTCACCCCTACCCCCCCTTCAACACACAGACACACACTCCAACTGCCCCAGCCACCCAACCCGCGAAGCCCCCCAGGCCACTTCCCATCGCTTTTTATGGTGCTTCCTCCATTATCCGACAACAAAAGGAGTCCTCTACACACAAAACCCCAGCCAGCTGTGTGCCTGACATGGTGGGGAATACACAGCCTCTCTCCAGCGACAATAAAAAGAAACTTGAGTTTAAACAAAAAAAGTTATACCATATTTGCTCAGACTAACTATGATGAAAGGCAATGAAGACAAGGGCTCCTCATGTAGGTATCAATATAAATATTACTGGAAGGTCAATTAATATGTAAATTAACTCCTCCATTTAATTAGCTATTTAACTATTTTCCAAGGCATGGACATATTAAATCATGCTTAAAGACCCCTCTAACTAGCCTCCTGACAATAGTGCCAGGGAGTCGTGGGCTCATAAACTACCGGCTTGACCTATAAAGAGCCCCGAGTCTGCTAATTCCATCTCAGCCTAATTTTATGACTTGCATAAAATAACCATAGTGCAGCTTTGTAGCTGTAAAGAGGATATGGGTAATAAAACGAAGCCGGGGAAAGCATCAGAAATCTCCTCTTCACTAGTGTCCTCATTTATTATTCTATTATTCTTTGCAGGGTACCGGGCTCATGTGAAAGACAAATGACCTTATTATATTAAATAATTTGTGAGGATATTAACCGTTAATCACACATAAACAGCATTTAAAAGGTATTGATTTTCCAGCACTCTCAACAGCTTGTTAAATTTACGTCCAATAACATGATAATAGATAATCAGGTGAATGATATTCATTTGTAGGGGACAAAGGAAAGGTAATGGGCATCACTGACCCTGATTTCACCATATCTCCTTATCCCACTCTTTCATGACCTTCGAAAAGGTATTTGACCTTGAGCGCATCTCAGTGTTCAAGGTCAACGGCTCTACGCTGATTGTCAGTGACATATCAGACATTGTGTCCAGCCAGGGAATCTTGTTTCAGGTCACAACTTGTGCTTTTTACCCAGGACTTGTCATAAATATTTTACCATTGAGCAGAAATCTAAAAAACAGGCTATTCCAAAGCAATTATTTCACTGCTGACACGATTAGCCAACAAATCGATTAGTCAATCAACAGAAAATTAATGAGCAACATTTTTGATAATTGTAATTTTTTCAAGCAAGGATGCCAAACATTCTCAAGTTGCATCTTTTTCATTGTGATTACTTTCTGCTGTTCTCTGTTTGTATATGATAGTAACCTGAATATGTTGGTGATTGGACTGTTTGAAAATGTCACCTTTAACTTTATAAATCTGTAATGAGCCTTTTTATACACCAAATAATTCACACATTAATCCCCCAGAAATCAGCAGATTAAACAGGGATGGAAATAACTATTATAACTATTATAGTTCTAATTGTGTGTTGCGATACTGACCTAATATGCAGCTCACTTTGGTAGAATTTCTACATTTGTTATCAATTTGACTGGCTGACTTGAACAATATAAAGGGACAGGAAAGACCAGTAGATAGGAGAGTATACGCTATGACACAGGTTGAGTTGAAACATAATCTCACATACTGTACATAACATGTCTAAGCCTGCTGAGTCACAATGATGACCCCACTGTGTAGCTTTATCAGAGCCAACAAACTTTGGCTGAAAAGTTGATAACTGTTTCTTTGTTTCTGAAACAGTCGAACACTCTATCAGAGGCATCACTTTTTTGTTTGGCACTGTTGACAGCTGTATTCTGATCTCCATGATTACTTTTTGATGCAGCTTCCCCCCTCCTCTGTGTGTGTAGGTGTGTGTGTGTGTGTGTGTGTAAGAGAGAGAGAGAAGCCGCGACTGCGTGTGTGTGATTTCTATGGGTGTCCTGACCGCCCGCAGGTACCATTTAGGTTTGAAAAGTCCTGTAAGTTGCTGTTGGGGAAGCTGACTTGCCACAATAATAAATTTGCGGCAGGTAGCAGAGAATAGCGAGTGGCATGCAAATCCGTCTTGGTGTCCCTCTGGGGCCCCGGTGCTCACTGCGGGAGAAAATGAAGCCATGCCGCTCCAAACACTGTCTCTTTTTCTCTCCTGGGTCTAAAGTTAATTTCAGTGGAGAGAGCCAAATAGGGTGTCGACTGGTCTCTTTTCTCCAGCCATGTAGACACACCGGGGCTTGTTCCAGAGATGGATATGTGAGAGGATAGACTCACACTACCTACCTGACACTGGCCCTCTTGATTCATTATGACAGGCCAATCTTTTATTAGCCTGAGCTTCGTATTCAAACCCTATCAAAAAAAGTGAAGAAGCGGAATTTTCTCTAGATGAATACAGCAGATTTATTATGCAGCACCTCCTCTCCGACCCCCCATATAGAGGCATGTAATTATTAGCCTCATGTTTTTGACAGGTCTGGTTAGCAATCTGTTATTTGATATCCATGTTAACTGACGGTCCTAGATTGACAGATATAACCACACTAATTATAATTTCAAGACAGATATACTCTGTAGGGATTTTTTTAGCATACTGACCGAAAGGATGGGATAAAAAACATACCAGTTTTTACTATTGCGCACATATTTCAGAACAATAAATGAATACAAGACTGTCCAGTACAGTAATTCAATTACTGTGTGGCAGTGCAGGCCCAGTTTTATAGTCTGCCTTCAGCTCTGTGAGCACATCCACAGCTAAATGAACATGATAGGCAATGGTCATCTCCTCCTGTTGTTACAAGATAGCTGTTAGGCTGCCTCAGCAATGATATGAACCAGGGCCTGAGTTCTCAGTATTTATGAAGCATAAAACAATATTTTAATTTGGTCAGAGGATTTCATTTTTTAATGATGCATGAGCACGTATCAGCTCATGAAAACTTCTCATTATACCTGTCATTATACTTCCTCTATAAATGTGCAACTATTGTCCAGATTTTAGTCACATGAACAGGTCAGGAATTCAATAAATATTTTCAGCGATGGATAGAAACATAAATGTCCAAGCAACTGCTACAAGTCTACTCCATCTCCACATATCATTTGGCATAATTCCGAGCTGCGACAATTTGTTGATTAGTCGATTGAAAGAAATGTAATCAGCAATTTAATCAACATTTTGAAAATGTATTTATTATTTAAGTAATAATAATTCCATTAATTCTCTAGTTTCATCTATTTAGTTTGGAGGAACTGCTGCTTTTCTTTGTCTAATGATTGTACATTGAAATTATTTGGGTTTTTGAATGTCAGTTGGACAAAACAAGCATGATGAATACATCACATTTGACTTGGGTTGGGAATTTTTCACTATTTAGTTTTTTTACTTTTATTATAATAATTCATTATTAATCAAGAAAATAACCAGAAGAATAATTGATGAAGAAAACAATCTTTAGTTGCAGCCCTAGTAACAATACACAACAATATATGGGAACATATTTGTGTTTGTATTAGAACTGTATAAGTACTGCTGTTTATGTGGTGGTAGTAATTGTCAGATTTTGTCTCCTTGTTGTTTATGGTTGTCCTTTATTTATTCATATTATTGAATAATTATTGTTTTGCAAAATGCTATAAAACATAATATACTCTGCCTGATTGTTTTCTAAAATGAAACCAGGCACCTCTACAATACCAAAATGCATCATTATGACTGCACCTAGGAAGAGTAGTGTCCGAAGTGATTGGGCCTTTCTGGCATTCAAACTAAATAAGAATTTCCTCTGCAAAGATATTCATCCACAGAAGTCGTCGCTGTTTGCAGTTAAACAAATAAATATGTGAATCAGCTCTGTGTCCCATCCAAGTCTTTCAAAAGTAATGCTTTTGTAAAAATAAGTCCAGCCTCTGCATGACAGGGAGCTGGCTAGCCAGAGAGTCAGACTTGTAGTGGGGCTGATTCTGAGGCTTGTCTGTGATGGTGTTGGTGGATGGATGTGCCGTGGTGTTGGGCAAGAGGGGTAAACTGTATTGATCCTGATCTAGTCTCATTTTTGTAAGCAGACGGCATTTCACGCTGTGTTTGGGTACCTTTTTGATGGCCCCTGACAGCCTCTGCTGAACGCTGTCGGAGACTATTTGACAGGCTGGACAAGGGTGGGAGGAGGGGGGAGACAAGAAGGAGGAGGAGGAGGAGGAATGGAGGGAGGCAAAAGGAGGAGGAGGAAAAGGAGGAGGAGGAAAGTAGTTGTTCAGCTCAGCGCCGGCTGGTTACAATCGCTTCAGCCTTGGAATCAATTCCCTCTGTTTACAGACCATTTCACAGCCCTTTACCTGTAACATCACTTGTGTCAGTCCCATTAATACCCCCAGATATATAATGGTTGAATTAGCATAATGGCTAAAGCAAGGCCCTGGACTGTGAACACATAGCAAATGTCAACATGTTCTCTTCACTAAGCCAATTAGAGACCATTAGCAGGCCTGCTTGGCTGCAAACATCATCAAAGTTAAAGACAATTCCAGACAGCATCTCTCCGACCCCCTTTTCCACTGATGTAATAGATGGGCCATGGAAACTGAAATGTTAGTAAACAGTTGGCCAGCTTAGACTTTCATCCTCAGTCTGCCAGTGTATTCAGTGGAGGTAAATTGCTGCAGCTATATTGACTCCATCTACATGAGTCTACCTGGTAGTACCGTCATGGCTGTGGTTGTGAAGGCTTATTCTTGTATTTTTGATTTACAGTTTTCGCAGTGTTTTTTGAAGAAGCTAAATTATTATATTTACTTGCATGAATGCAAAACATTACTTCAAGGATTATAAATAAAATCATATTTTTCATAAAACAATCATAACACACAGTGTGGTGAAGACAAAAAGGTAGGCAGGCATTTGCAGATCATTGATTCCAACATGCGCTTAGCATGCTTGGCAACATTTTTATGAAGTCAAATGCATATTTAGATTTGGCCAATTAACCTTTTTTTCAATTAACTGCTTCAAACGATTAACTCAATTGACTTTAGACAGCTGGTAGTCTTGCATATGCTAGCAAATTAGTGAGATAATGAACACATTTTTAAGATTAACACCAGATAATAACCGTATTACATAACAAAAATGCATCCAATTGGAGTTACCTGCCAATTATCACTATAGATTTTGAGTGATGCATGAACCACGCAACACAACATACCATTTACACATACATCTGAGCAGTGTGCTTATACTTTCACTGTATCTTCAACATACAGCCCTTGGCCATCATATAAAAACTGAAAGACAATAGTGCTAGTGTTAAGTAAAGGCCTTGAAAGTTTTGTCTTCAAAACTGCAGAGGCAAGCAAGGCCAAGAGTCGAGTGTTCGTGACCACACATCATCCTTTACGGCCTTCGGGAACAGTTAGCTGTGTACTGGCCAGATTAAAGTTCTCATGAAAAACTCTCAAGATGTCAAGAGAATGCGTGAGTTTATCAACATTATATAAAAGGGTTGGTCATGCACCTAAACTGTGATATGATATTTTGAAAGTCCCCTAGAATTATCACATAATCACACTGTTATTTGTAACGCCAAAACATCACCATATTTTGCAGTCTGCTTTGATGTCGGATCAAAAGTCCTATTAAACCTGTTAAATTGTATTTGTATTATGTAACAATTCTTTGCTTTAAATTCTTTGTATGGACATTCTTCTGTAAAAGCCTTCTCAAAACGTCTTGGTACAGACAGAAAAATCCCTTTTACCCATAAATGGCATTATTTTAACTATGTTCATACATTCTCTTTGATTCCGGGATGAAATGGTATAATACCCAGTTTGCATCCCCTCTCCAAGAGATTTTTCTCCCCATCGTTCCCCATGTTGACTCATAACAAATTGGTCACTGCCTGGTGGGCAGGTCACCAACAGCCCTCACCTCACGTCTGCATCAGGATGCAGCCCACTGTCTGCTGCCCCGCTCGGCTTAGCTCAGTTGAGCTCTGCGGCCAGCCCGCGATGATAAGTCACCCAGCCAGCCAGTATTGATTGGGGGTCCTCGAGGCTTATACAAAGGCAAGGAGGAAGGTGACTGATTGTGTTTTACAGAGAACATTATCACTCCACTCAACGCAGGAGGGCCGACAGAATTTCCGCGCCCAAGAAATGGAGACGACCACCCGGGCTGGGAGTATATGACTTGACTCACTGAAGCGCTAAGTCCAATTTGAAAGCCAAATTGTGAGGCTTGGAACAAAGGGGGAAGAAGAGAAATGGTTACAGTTTGTCTGGTGATTTTTCTCCCTTTAGCACTGACCAGTCCGTACAATACTACCCTTTCTATTTTCTGCATTTTCTATAAATTCATAAAAGCACTGAAACAAATTGCCTTCTTTTGTACGTGCTCTGCATGCTCTCCCTTCACAAGCTGCTACAACATCAGGCTTTGTCTCATTTTTCCGCCACATATTAGGTTCTTTTACTGCGTCAGGTGGATATAGTAGGGTAGTCCTGGATGACTTTGTCAGAGGTAGGCTACAGAGAACAAAGTTGCATGTATAAATCTATTCCTTATGGGAATTTAAATAACTTTTTATCTTGTGTTTTATTGCCTATTTTTTACAAAGAGGATTTATGCCAGAGCACAAGCCTTTTATCAACTCTGCTTGCAGATTAAATGTGGATCAGGGTGAGAGCTGCTCCCTCTGAATGCCATAATGCACAATAGAAGATGATCGCAACTGATAAAAAAAAAATGCTTCAAGATGATGTGCCGTTGAGTCTCAACCCTTTTCTTCAGCTTTGTGCCTCTCTAACTCTCTGCATCTCCTCTCCTCTTTCTTGATCATTTTCAGCCTAAATAAAGCTTGCACTCTCCCCAAGTAATCAGGCAAGAGTATCAGGATCTAATAGACTCACACAAGCTCCCTTATCAGCCAGGTGCAATCTGAGGCTGCTGCCGCTTAACAAGGAATTAAACATTTTTCCATGCTGCTGCCAGCACTTTAATTGATTGATGCTAAAAGTTTGGAAAATAAAAGCCTAGTGCGTCAAGCGCGGCACTGCTTTCCAGCCCCTGCTGGACCCCGCAGAGAGAGGAGCCCTGGATTAGAAGTGGCAGCTCACATTTTCAACATCAGCCGGCCCTGTCATCTCAGTCCAGCCAGGATGAGTGTGTAGGTGTGAGAGTGTGTGTGTGGCATGTGTGTCTGCCACTTCACATGGAGAGCAGCGGCTGAAAGACACATGTACTCGAAATAAGGGAATCAATAGAACACTTAATGAACAATTAGGAGAACAGCTGTAGGCCTGTCAGACACCCATCTGTACACAGATCTGCTCTGAGAGAGGGAGAGCGAGATTGAGGCCTCACTACAGCACAGAGGCTATCGCTTCAGGACATGTGCAACCCCCCCTTTAGCCCATGTACATCCATTTACACCCTGCTCCCTCCCTCAGCTCCACGCTGTGAGACCCAGGCCCAATTTAGCCAAGCACACGTCCATCTCCTTCCATCCCTCACCTCACATTAGTAGGACAAGCTGCTAAAGATATGGAAATGGCACAGGACATCCTTCAGACGTGTGTCAGGGGAAGGGGGATCGATAAATTTGACAATCCATGGCATTTAATTAAAATGGCTGCCGGAAGCTAGGCAGTTTGTTTTTCTGTGTGGGACCCAGCCCGGCGTTTATTGCTCAAATGAATACATAAGTGTATTCATAAGCACACCGTACATTAAATCCACCTCACTCTTTGAGATGGGTTGGGGGGCCTTTCAACTTTCAACGCTGAGCGAGCACCCGGACAGATGAAATTAATATCTCCACCTCTCCCCCAGTGATTTTTAACGTATTCTTGATGCATAAAGAGATATCCTCCTCAACGAGAGCACTGACAAATGAACGTCGACCACAGTCAGCTCTCCTGATTTGCCTGTCTGTGACAGTGGCGACCTTATGTGCCAGTCAAGACGAAAAATAGTCAACAGTAAACGTACACTGACAGAGGTGTTGAATAGATAGGTTCAGCCTTCGTCTGGGCGTCTGGCGTTTTTACGTGTAGATCAGCAGGCTATGACTGACGGCTATTATGGTTAACTAAGCACAGGGATCTGAGAACAGTATCAGAGGATGGGCAAAGTCTGATAATTGACCTTGTACAGCCTCTCCGTCGTTCTTTATTAAAACTTCATTTAAAGAAGAACAACCCCGGGTGGCTGCTGCTGGAAACTCTTTATCTCTCGCTCCCTCAGCAGCCGTAATGGATTACATAGGAATCCATTATGCACTCCACACAAGAAAGAAGTAGGGCCCAAGACCTGCTTAAAAATATATTTTTAGTACTGAAAATTAATGTGTTCATGCAAGCCAGTGAATCATTTTAAATGTTCTTTTTTAGTATATTAGGTATATGTGTTGAAAAGACCTATATTTCAATGAGGCCGTGGGCCCAGTGGTGCGAGATTAATGGGCGTACTAATTTATTCATGATTTTAGCAGTGTCGTTATCTGTGTTTTTTCTCGTGGTTGTTGTATTGTATTGTATTGTTTAATAGCGCATACTGCATGCATTGAAGTCTACGTCTGTTGTTGTGGAACACCTCTGTTACACACTTCCCTCTCTTACTGAGTTTCCAAAGAATAACGAATAATCTGCATGTGTGCTCCTCTAAAACAGTTGTCAGGCTACATGCACACACACTATATTGCAACTACCGTACCCTGCAGACTATATTTAGGTCTAAATCCTTATAGGTTGTACCACACACACAATTTAAACCTGGTAACTACATATATCTGCTGAATCACTGCACTTCAAAGTGGGAACTTTTTCTAATTTTGTAAAATTGTGCCTCTTTTTGAAAGTGACAGTGTAGAAAAAAATGGAAAGAAAGAGAGTGGTACATGGTCCCTAATCAAAATCAAACTGGGGACATTACAGTGACACGTGTGTGCGTTCTGCACAGCCAACATCTGCCAGTTTGAGAGCAAGAACACTGGCATTAACAGGACTTGGCTAGCTCATTGTAAGTAAAAATCTATGCCAAAGACCTTTTTCACAGCAGATTATTCTCCATGTCATAGCAAGAAAAGCACTGCTGTAATTAAGAGCATTTTTATCTTCCCCAGCAGGATCATGCGATCGGTTGCTGTGTGTGTGTATGCATCATCAGCTGAGTCAGTGAGTGAGTGGGAGTGCACCTCTGTGTCTGTCCGCGGCTAATCTTGCATTCTGTAGCAAACTGCATATTATTCTGGGTGGCTGCATGCTCAATGACCTCTCATGGTTGTTGTGACGCACACTTTCTCAAAACACCTTTTATTGCCTGTTTTATACTGCCATTGACTGCCTGCTGACTCCTTGTTCATTACTTTTAACCTACTCTATTGAGTGCACCAATCTAAGTAACTGTAGTTGTTCCAGTTCCTGGGCCCCGCTATAATGCATGCTAGCTAGTTGTCGTGGCGTATTGATACACTAAAATGGAACAGCCATCATCAATTTTACAGCATCTGTGCTTTTCTTGCTGTTAGAAAAGTAAAAATGTCTGCTGTGAAAAGTTTCTGTTGGGGATGTTTGTTGTCTGGTAAATCCAAAATCTGGCACAGCGAATAGTGCTAACAGTTCGATGTAGTGAACACTACTAGGCTCTAATTGGACAAGTTAACACAGTTAATTCAAGGGAATGTTTTTGTACCATCCAATCCTGTTTCACAACTGAGTGCAAACCATGCCACCTCTGTTTTGTGGAGCAGTTTATACTCAAACGAAGGTGGATTACATTCAATTTAGCGCTGTGGCATTTAATATGACAGTTGCTCCATTTTTTGGGTTTAAGTTCTTAGACAAAAACAAGGACAACACAGACCAGAAAACAGCTTGATAGGTAGCCGAGCCCTAGAGCATACCCTGCTTTATTGTATATTTCACTTTAAATGGGACCATCATTTACTAAGTAAACATCATGCTGTGTTAAAGAAGACTTGAGACCATAAACTCATGTTAAAAATGTTTTCTACAGTAATAAATTAAGTGAGAAGTAAGGTAATTTTCTCAAAGACTTCTATACAATCTGACTATTTGGAACCAGAGTTGTCCCTGGTGGCTCGAGGAGAGAATGCAAGTTTAAAGCACTACCGCATTGGATTCACTTTTCTAAACTGTAGGTTTCCACTTGGGTCCAATGATGACCAAGCTTTTAATTCCCCCATTAAATTTTCCCAAATCCCATGTTGATTTATTTAAAGTGCCTATTTTGTCAAAAACCCAAATATATTCAGTGTACAAACATAGAGATTAGTAGAACCAGTAAATATATTTTATTAAATGGCAACACATATTTAAACAATTTATTTAATATCAAACTGTTTGCCAATTCAATTAGTCAACTTAGTTACCTATGAGTTAGTTGTATATTTCTCTCTCTCTTTCTCTCTCTCTCACTCTGATATGCACACTCTGCAGACTGCAGCTTTAATATTTGCCTTGGACAATGGTCCACTCATTGTCCACTCAAGAGTTTCAAAATACAGAATGATTATCAGGTGTATAATTTTTTACAATTCTAATTTCTGGAGTATTAAAAGGTTAGATTGCACCATTAGGTTGACTGTGAGCACAGGTGCTGATTAAGTTGATTCACTGAGGCAATTACAGCCAGATCCCCTTTAATTACTGTGGGTTTTATTGCAACCGTGTGGTAATGGTGCACAGGGCCTGCAGGAGTTTTAAATGGAGATGAGATTGCAAAGTATCACACATAGACACAAATCTACAGGACAGAGGATATCTTTCACTCACGTTTGCATGCGTACAGACGCACACGCTCACGCACACAAAAATATCTCTCTGTCACACACTCATTCACAATCACACGCATATACACTAATTTTCATTAGGCAGTCATTGGACAAAACTAACAGGCCACAGCATTGCAGAGACTGATGTTAGTTACATCTCCAAGAGTTAGGTAGAGAAATGACTTGCGTGTGTGTGTGTGTGGTGGATGATGCACACTCCTAAATTCATAGCATGTCCTGCCATACACATTTACACACACAGACAGGCTGACACCCTCATAACCTCCACCCTCCCATTCACACATACACACTTGCCACCCGGCTCAACACAGGCATGCAATAAGAAACAAGTCGACAGCTACACAGCAGGCAATATCCCCTGCCTTCAGCCTCTGCGCCTGTTTCGGATGCATCTGGTTAGTAAAAGCTGACAGAGGGCCGGCCATGCCTCAGAAGACAGCAGAATGAGGAATTTCGGCGTTCCTCCACATCACCCCTGAGATGCAGGAAACACAGGAGTGCACCCGCCCCCCAACACACACACGTACACAACCTGTGATGTGCTCCTAAGATTCCCTGTCACCAGCAATGGAAATCGGAAGTGGCACACACATCCGTTATCTAAATGTTAACTCCAGTGCCCTTCTTGTTGTCACAGCCGGGCAAGGTTAGCCAACACAAGAGGAGCTTTGCTTTGGGCCTCTGCCATGGTACACTCCTCTCAGTAGGACGACTGATGCAAAATAATCGCAGGGAAAAGCACATTCAACCCCCTCTCATGAGGTTTGCGGCATTATTTAGGTAAAGTAAAGCAAGGAAGGAATTTCCACACTGATCTAGAAATGCCACATAGTACATTTATTTGTTTTTTGATTGGCTCTCCATATTAAATCTAAATGAAAAATAATTAAATTAAGTTGACCTTGTCCGAGGAGTCATTTAAATTTAAATAATTATTATTTACATCAACAACAGGTTCTAAAGTTGCTTTTTGACAGCAGCTTGCCATCTTTTAGTGTAGCCATTGGTTTAGGACCAGGATCGTGACATATTTAAATGTTTGATTTCTAAACTATAATATTTAAAAACAGATTGTGTCTTTTGTTAGCTTTATTTTGTGCGCATAGGTACAAAAATCCATCCATTCTCCTGCTACTTGTCCCAATCGGCAACCCTGTGAGCCACAAACTGCAAGACAACACTTCATTTTTTGGTAAAGGTGCAAGAGTCGAGATTTGGAGCATTTCGATTGCCTCTCAACGGCTCTCAACATGTTGACGGTGAGCCAGCGGCTCATACGATGGGCTCATAGCTAATTGTGCTAACAGCCCAAACAGTGAAAACTGTGGTGAAAGTGCTGACAGAGCTAACAGTGTTTACCTGAGGGGGGACAGGCGGATGGGTGCTACGCTTCCATGACGACGCTGTCAGTCGGGAAGGCGTTATCAGCTGTAGCTGCCCTATGAGAGCAGTGCAGAGCAGCAGCCATGAGCTAACCAGTGGGGCCCTCTCACGTGCACAAACATGCAGTAAAAGCTGATGTGGCTGGCCCAGCTCTGTCTATAAAGCTAGGAGAAACTTGGTTTACAACACACACAGAGGGAGAGGGACTTCATTCTCTGCTCAGGTAAATACTATTCCACTATATTTGTACGAAGCGAATAGTTGTTTGCTGCTATATTAATGTTCAGAATGTTGTATACAGCTCCTCTGAATCTGGGTAAAATGTTTGAATTTAATAACACTTTACTCTTAAGAATGCTTCTTCACAAATGATACGCAAAATTACATATAGACTAATCAAATTGAAACGAAAGACTGTGTTTTACTACAAATGTTTTACATGCGTTTAAAACTTAAATAATTACTTTTGTTTGAAATAATTAATAATAAAACAATAAAGGAACGTAACCAACCATTCAACTTACAATATGAATACACTTAAAGTCAATAACAGTTGAATAGTTGCTAAATCTATGATGAGTCTATGGTTCATCAAAAGGTCTCATACTTCTTGCCGCCATGTTTATTTGGAAAATGCACTATTTAATACTAAAAGAACATGTGACAAGAAAAGTTTTATGAAATATGTTTCTCCTGTTTGATTCCCGAGGTGGAAAAGGTTGAAGAACCTTTGACCTTATATGTGCTGTGGGTCATGTTCACGTGGTGGTGCACCCTTCAAGCTCCTGTCCTGGGTGGAGCTGATTAATCACAGCATCATGACATCGGTCTGGCTTTAACCCAGAAGAGATGTGCGAGGCATGCAATGCCTCAGCACTTCTCCAAGAGCTCCTGTGAACAGGATAGATAGGGGATGAGTTGGTAGAAGGAGACGGGTGGAGACAAGTGGACAGTTGGGTGGACAGACTTGAGACTCTGAATGCAGTCTGATGCAGCGCAGGCGGTATTTACGCTCCGACGGCTGCAGGATCCGGGAGCCGGATATATTTAGCCGCCTAGAGATATCACGCCGAGATGAGATTTCAAAGTGAAGTACCTGTTTGAAGATGCATGGCATTCCACAAGGGTGGGCAAGGGCTACTGGGTATAAATCTAGCACCCCTGCACCTGGTGTGAAGACAGGAAGAGAGTATGACACCTAAGATTTAGAATGACTTACACACAAGACGTACATATGTAAACTACACACTCATCCATATAAATTTACACACCGCTCATGAATGGAAAAGACTGTACACATCACTTTTGAGCTTCTTCACATCCACACACGTTCACACTCTCATACACAGACTGTGCATATTACATTTCCCCAGGTGTCGTTCCCTTTTTCTTAAATCTAATTCTTCTGGATGTTCTCAGTGTCATCCATCATGATCTGATCTTGGCTGGAGGAGATCCTGAGAACCACGGGGTTAGAGGGAATAGAAACAACACATTCTGGTGTATCACAGTCAGCTTCTTCAATACACCTAAAAGAGACAATTTTAATTATATTGTCAACCGTTTAATGTGTTGACACTGTTGGCATGAGACGCAGAAAGCTTGACACACCCTACTCAGTACTGAGAATATGTGTATATTGCATACACATACATAAAGAAGCACCGTCTTGCATGATATATGTTATTCATTTCACAGCAAAATATATGATTAATCTTGAATTACATGCACTGATATTGAGAGATATGCATCCTTTGTTTTAGAGTTATATCCAAAACCTTAATTTTGAAGAAATCTTATCACAGGTTTGTCACGACTTTTAAGTTGTTGACAATTGCATAAAGGTGTTATTGACGAAGAAAATGTTCTTTTGTACTAAGTTGTCTTTCCCCTTTCCTCTCCCATTTTCTGTATCATTTTGAAGATAACATCTAAAAACTCGTCCTTTAACAGCTTATCATGGTATCAAGATTCACCCAGCCGCCTCTCAGATCACATCTTTGGTTTGTGGCTAAAGTCCCAAAGGTCTCCTTGTCCCAGTGAAGCCTGTAGGACTCAACCTAATCAGGGGTTTATCCCTAATACAGGTATGATCTTAGGATATGAGAAGGCCCCTTCCCTGTTGATCCCTCTAAGGGCTGCATGCCACAAGCCATTTCCTCTTGCAGATGACACCAAAATAAAATCTTTATTGGGCGTATCTGGGTCTTTACGTGCATCTCCCCCCACCCCCCCATCACACATTCATCCATCTGTGGAACAGAGGAATGACTCTCTTGGACTCCCTCTTTGTGAGGAATTTGCCCGGCTGCAGATTAGATTTTCAGGAATCTGCAATGTCAATGACACTTTAGGCAGCTGTGTTAAACGGGGGGAGCATGGTGTATGTGTCTGTGTGTGTGCGTGATCGGCTGGCTTTGTAAAGCCACCACTCGCTTATTGCATTTCCCTCGAGCCTGTGACTCATTAATCAAATATTCATACATCCCCTGTAAATACATTTAGAACACAGACAACCCTCAGAGTGCTGTGTGCCCCCCAGCACAAATGCTCTTTCATGTTTCAGACAAAAAATCCCCAAATGTCTCACCCCCTCCCTACGCCGCCCTCCTGTCCATTCAACCCTTCCATCGTCCAGAGTTGGAGAATGTCGCTGGTCCTTTGCTTCTGCATACTTGATGTTCCCGCTCTGTCCACACAGCCGGTCGGCCATCCATAAAAGAAAAAAATGAAATGGATGAAAACACAGATCAGACGGGGGATCTAAATGATGCCTTTATGTGTTTTGCCATTGCTTCTCCATGGTGGAGAAGAGAACAGATGAGGGATTCTTCTTCGTTTCTACCCATCCATCCTCACCCTTGCCCCGGCTCTCTCACAGAAGGGACAGTTCCCTCCTTTAAAAAGCAAGGCTCATCATAATACAAGAATTTGTATTGTACGGGAAAACAGTCCGGCATAGCTCAAACTAAGGGGGAAACACACAGATTATCCATGGTAACAGAGCTTTGCACACAAGGATATTTTCTTTTCCTCTGCAGAGGAACACAATTGCTGCCAGTGTCACTGGGTCACATTTTTTCCGGTCCCTGGTTAATGGGCTGTAGAGATGGTTAGCACGTACGATTAGTTTTAATCTATTACATTTGACCGGGAGAGAAAGGGATTGAATGCATTTCAACACGCCACTGAGGTTTGCATCTAGCAATGAAAACGAAGCAAACTGTTTTTTTATTCTACTAGAGTCACTTCAAATGCTTCAAGTGGACCCAAAAGAAGCAAACTGATTAAGAAAGTCAAACATTTTAACTTTATTCAACTGTTTTGCCTGGCAGTGTTAAACATTTGACATTTTATTAAACATATACAATTCATTTATTCAAAACAGACATGCATGTCTTGTAATGCAGGAAAACACATGAAAAAAAAATAGTCCGAATTCTTCAGTCTTTTTGAAATGAAAATTCAAAGTGCATGACAAGTTTTGCAACCTAGCGTATGTTAGTGTACTTCTTCATTTATAGTTTGTTAAGGTGTAGATACTGTAAATGTGTTTTGTAAGAACGGCAACAGATCATATAGTTATTCACTGCTGGAAAAGTAAGATAACGTAACATAACGTAACATAACATAACATAACATAACATAACATAACATAACATAACATAACATAACATGTTAGAAAATCTATTGCGTATTACTTATTGCAGTGGTGAAATGATAACAATCCTTTGAAATAATTTGCCAAAATTGTTAATTGCACACAATATGGATTTCTAAAGTTGATCTAGTATGTCTCTCTGATTTCTTTATGTGGTAATAAATTACATATTTTCTAATTCCCTAAATCTTTTTTTATGTTTTGCCTTAAGTGTGTGTTAGAAGAATATGTGAAATACTTTTACATCTTAAAAATTCTATTGTAACGGGTAATTTGGAAAGGTTACTTGGTTCCACCAAGAGCCCTCGGCCCATATTATTTGAAGCCTTTACAATACTCCTCTTAGCCCAGTGCTAACAACAGTGGAGAAACTTTTGTCGAAATACTGCAGTGGTAATCCTGTGAAAGGATTATGAAGTGGACCAACACTACACGACACGGTTACGCTGATGTGGTGTCGTGCTGAACTGGACCGTATGATCATTATAAGCAAATCCCTTTGAGACTTCTTCAACATTATGTAAAAATATTCCTACCAAATCTCACAAAATCGGACACATTGATATAGTCGCTTTCAACAGCTTGCCTCAAGTCCATATAACAAGCACATGGTGCAAAATGAAGAGTATTCCTCGTCTACAGATGACTATACATAACATTTTAAGTAACTGAATTAAGCAGAGCACCAAAAGCTTCCTGACAAAATGTTCAGCAAGCTCACATTTCCAGGCAACAAATACTATAATAAGTTTCCAGGTCGTGTTAACCAAGTTACTGTATTTAAAAAAAAAAAAAAAAAGTTCCATAACCTTCGGTGTCACAACCGGCTCAGACATGAGGCTTTGGATATCAGCAGTTCGATTCATTAAAAAGAAGAAGTTCCCCGTCAGTAGTCTTTTAAACGGCGCCGTCAAAGCAGCACAAAGTCCCCGGTAGTGGTGGCCGTCCTCCGCGGGTCACGGATGAAGGGCCACTCTCTCTTCTCCGGGGTCAGGCCTGCAGACAGGTCGTAATCTCTGCCATGACCTTGCATAAAAGTGAACGCGGGGTATTTCTCCCTTGCTGACGGCTGCAGCACCTGGAACAACAACGCCAGACCAGCGTTTCAGAGGAGTGCTAGTGTTGCACCATCCTGTACACTTCATAACAGTTTGCTTTGAATTTCATCACTTAACCTAACGAGCGGCATCTTATTGCACCTTAATTATTCCCTCTTAGAAATTACAGGATATTCGTTCTAATATCATTTCTTCAGAGTCTGGCTCACAACATCTACCCAACGTGTTGACTGGTTAGAGAAGCAAAGTAAGAAAAGATTCATGGCTAAATGGTGCCACCTACTGGTCAACCTTTATCACACAATTGCAGGGCACAAAACAGAATTAATATAGCATCGCGATAATAATAATGATTGCGAAATGTTGGCGGCAGTGAAGGGATTTGAAGGAGCCCTGTGTTAAGGCAGTACTATTCCCTACCTTAGACAGCTCCTGGCTGATTCTCTCATAGTCTTGAGCACTTCTACAGTAGAAACCTATGGTGCAGCTTGGGTCCATCTTGCTGAAAGGCATCTTCTTTGGTGAGGGGCAATGAAATGACTAGACAAAAATAGACAAAATACATCAGAAAATATTCATCAAGCTGAAGGGCTAGATAATGTGTTACAACTGCGGGGCATACATACACTTCATGGCAGCGACAACAGCGAATAAGACGTATTCTGCATCATTTGATGAATGAAATCCTATTTATCTGCTGTCACAGCATCCATAAATTTACAACTCTGGTGTGTTGTCACATTGTATACCACTGCATGCAAAAGCATAAAACAAAGTTACTATACAGCACTGTGCGCTGATTTTTATGTATGGGTCCTGAAATATTCAGGCTCACAATACCTGATCCGGTATTTGCCGTATTTCTCTTAAGTGGCAGCTTCACACATCTGAGCAGCAAATAAATCAGCAGATAGGGACTCGGTAATTGGGCCATGGGCTGCTTTAAGATTCATACCCTTAAGTACTAACAGAAACTATTAAATTCACATTACTGGGGCCCCAGTCAGCTCGTCTGTGTAATTTCACATTACCTGGAGAGGGAAATCGCTGGTGCTGACATCCACAAAAGACTGACAGTAATGAGGGTCCATGTAAATCAAGCTGTCATCTGCAAGGACAAAACAAAAGACAAGTTATTCAAAAACATCGGATTATTACAAAAACGCGCTTCTCTCCAATTTCTATGCAGAGTAGCTCAAAGTCACCCGCTTGGCCTACTGTTAGGCTTGTGTGCGTCAAATATGCCTCCCAGAAGGTTGTTGCTTTTTAATATCCACCACGGTGGATTAAATTCTGCATAATCAGATGCGTTTGTTCAAGCACATTCTTTACACCCACAAAAAAAGAGGTTGTCATTTAATTTTTGTGTGGGGAAATTACTTTTACAAACACGCAATTATATTCGACCATTTGCATATGATAAATGCAGCGCTGTGCCGCGCCTTGGCAGGGAGAATGTATTGCTTGTCATTTAGACATCATCCACCACTGTATTTCAAATTGGTAAAATGTAAATGCGTAAATATTGACTGCCAAGATGTACAACTGAAGGTTCCTCCTGGCTCCTGAAGGTGATGAAGAGTGGCTCACTTTGGGGCCCGGATGAAATTTAATGCATGCCTCCTATGGAAATCAATTACAGCTCACAACTTGGGAGGTTTACTTGTGATAAATGGGTGAGGCTTTGATGGGTCAGAGAGAATAAAGTAAGCCCTGCTTCACTTGCTTCCATCTCCACTCCTCTCCGTTTTCCTCACGCAAACAGGAATACATTAACTTACTTTGTCTCCTCACATAGGAAGGGTATATTATGCAAAATAATCTGTTATTCACACCAACCTCTCTGTGTGTCTTTCTCCGTTTTGCATTAAGCCAAGACTAACCTTGAAATCCTACAAAGTAGCAGGCCTGTTTGGGCTTCCCTCCGATGATGCCGATGCAGTACTCCAGACTCAGTATGCTCTAAATGCAGAGACAGGGACAGAGAAATACAAAGTACATCTGACTGGGAGCCTAAATACTTTCATCTTGTTTCCCCACATACTGTATTTCAATGACAGTAAAACAGACATTTTAAAAACTCATCAACCCCCACAGTAACAGTATCCACAAAATAATTACTCTTGCTGACTTTACCCCTGTGAGTGTGCAGGTGATCAAACACCAAAAGAGCTCAACAAACTACCCTGACCTACATGTATCCCTCACCTTTGCAAAGTTAAAATAGTCCGGATTGGTCTTCTCCCCTCCCAGCCGCACAGGGATGAGGATGATGACAGCTCGGCTGTCTGACAGGGTGGAGGCTGACTCTGGTTGGTCGCTCTGTGGGGATGGAGGGGCATCAGATCGCTCAGCGGAGGCCTGCCCAGCTCTTGGTGCCCTGTGGCTATCGATGACATCTGCACTGTACACTATGTAGGATCAATGACACAAAAGGTCATTCGCCTGTTTCCATGTCTGCCCTGTCAGTCAATCTATCTGAAATTCTGTCAAATGTCATTAGAAAGAGTAGTTAATGAACAGACGACTATGTTTTTTTTTTGGATGAGATAAGAAAGTTCTTAGTTCGCATAATTGTCTGCAAGTGCGTTTCATAAATGTCACTTTTTCATCTCGAAATATTTCACAGTATGTCTTTAAATGTCTGAATAAAACAGCAAACACCTTATCTCTCTTGTTACCCAATCACAAGTATTTAAAAAAATATTCTTCTTTTCCCACCGTAAAAAATGCTTTCATTCTATTTTGGCTCTGTCCGAATACACTCTAATTACCATACCTAGGATGCACGGCAATTATATTATGGCAGCAACTGGCGATTATTTTTTTTTAATCACAAGTTGATATGTCAGTTACTTTTTCAATTCAATGTGTAATTGCCTAATCTAAATGCATCAGAAAAGTGTGTAAAATGACCATCACAAATTCTCATTGTTCAAGAGAACGTCTCCAAAGTCCTTGTTTTGTCCGACCAAACATCCAAAACCCAAAGAGATTCAAATTATAGTGATATAACACAGATAAGAGCAGCAAATTCTCCCCTTTTGAGAAACAGGAAATAGTGCATGTTCAGCATATTTGCTTGATGAATGACTTCAAATATTAACAACTGATTTTCTAAATGGTTAACTTTTAATGTGATTGACATTTGATTAATTCCATTTTGTACAGACGGTCATGGTGTCGAAAGCGCACAAGTTGAACTCACTCCCATTTTCTCTCTGTGACTCTCTAATATCAAACTCGCAACACGCCAAGACCCTCGCTCTCACACCAGCTTTCTTCTGCTCTGGCTATTGAGAAGACAAACATGAATCAAAAAACAAGTTATTGGGGTTAAGAAGAGGTTGGAGTGGGACTTTATAGATTTGGAGTTGATGTATTTGTTGGGTAATAGACACAGTGAGTCTCCTGTCACCCTTCTAAGCGGCTCTGCAGTCTCCCAGCGGCAGAGAGAGAGAGAGAGAGAGAGAGAGAGGGAGAGAGAGATGGTGGAAAAAGAAGGGTCAGTTTGGGCGTTTTGCCCAGTATCCTGTTTTTATCAACAGCAGGCTCATCTTTCATACCTGTGCAGTCCTGGGAGACATAAGCAGTTATACCCGCCAAGCCAGGGTCCATCGCCTCCTCGACAGCCTTCCTAAGAGAGAGACAGAGGAGAGAAAGAGAGGAGACAGAGAGAGTGAGGGGATTTAAATGCCCACATGCAGAGCTTATGCTAAGTTAACATCAGGAGTATATACTGTATATTACCATCAACTTAATTGTAATAATTATACAATAGTCAGTTCACACATGAACAGTTCCACAAGGATTCATAAAAATCCTGCTGGCTCTTAGTAATATCTGTACATACAGATTTGCGTTACACCTCAAGTATGTTAAAGAATACTTCAGCATTACATTCTTTATCTAATCCAATGTTTTGCTTCTTCATCTTTACTAAAATAGTTAATATCAATGCCCCAAAATTCTGGCTGAAATAAAAGGACATTAACATTAATAGTGCTGAAACAATTCTACCATCAGTTGATTGACAAAATTAATTATGATAGTTTTGTTGCACGGATTGATTATTTAAGTCATTTATCTACTAAAAATAATTGGTTTTCTCCAATATAAATATTTGCTTGCTTCATTTTATACCTCTTTAAAACACTTTTACTATCAATACTTTTTTAATGAACTAAATTATAGATGAAATTAACATAATTGCCCCCCCTTAAAAAAAAATCAGTGTATTAATCGATAAACAAACATTATTGTTAATGTTATGCCCTAAACAGCAAATATCGTCACGTGAAAGCCAGAAGTTGGGTGCATGTGAAATGTGAAATGCAATGTTTAAAATAGTAGTCCACGTTTTTAAGACTTACTTGAGGATGTGTGCCACCACAGCGGGCCCATACCAGTCCCCTGCCTGTTTGCCCATCGTCAGGCCCATGCGAACCAGCCTGTGGAGGCCTAACTCAGCCGAGGGGCTGTCCCCGAACCAGGACACCAGAGTGCGGTGGTACATCTCTTTCAAATGTGCATCTGCCTCCTCTGCGGATCCCCGGGCCTGGGCTTGGTGCGCGGGTGGTGATCCTTGATCGGAGGGCCTGGGGGAACCTTGCAGAGAGGCCACCAGGCGCTTGGCTGCAGTGGTAGTCCACGTCTCTGTGTCTAAAGGCTGGAGCGCCATCGTCTCCGACCAGGTCCAGTCTGTGGGGGAATAAATCATCAGTGACAATCAACATTGGAGACCAAAAACTAAGTAAAGATTTAAAGTTGCCTTTGGATACAAATATTCCGAGGCTAAAGAACTGTACTTCTTAGACCCCTGATGGTACATGGGTAGAACAATATCCTATACTGCATTTCTGTGGATGCAAATTTCAATATGATTATTTGTCATGTTGTGCTAGAGGATGAAGAAAGCACCAATCAAGACAACAATAAATTATGAATTATAAATTTGAGGGTAATACATAATACAAATCTCCATTTAAGAATTCATCAATGTTTGAGAAGAATAGGCTGCCACTCAAAAACACCTTTGACAAAATAGTTCTAGAGATGAGGTTTAACACACAATATTGAAGGAAAATTTATAAAACAAAATAGGATATCATAGGTTCAAAACAACTGTAACATGACAACACAGAAAAGAGATGAACAATCCATACGTAAAATCAAGGTTTTATTTGTAGAGCAGGAGAAGCTTTCAGGTTTGTAATGGAATATACTATTTGACCAGGTCTCTATGAGGCTCTCTGAATCTGATCATTCAACACATCAAAGTTCAATTTAGAGCAAGCAAAAAGTCTTTCAGAACTTGTGAAATTTAAGTTTTTTTTGCCTTAAACAGACAGAACCTTGTGCGCTTCAGTAACAGAATAGGTGTCATTCTGTTCAATTATAAGTTTGAGTGTCCCAGTATTTCACTTTAACGGTGCCTTAGCCTTACAAACAGGGTGGGAGCCAAAGGCGGAGAGAAAGGGAGTGGCCCGGGCGATAAAATGGGCCAGAGTAGAGTCTAAGGCATTAACAAAATGACCTTGATCCAAAGTGAATCAAAGTGAAATTGATCAATAAATATCCTTAAGTGGCCATTAGTCATTTTATAGAGAAATATTTCATTAGTGACATATTTTAGATTGGACAGAAGAACAAGTTTTAAATATTGTTTTCTAAATGACTGCATTAAACTGGCAGTCATTTCATTATGTGGACCGGTAAAGTCTAGGACACTTCAGAGACAATAGATCTGACAAAGATATGAGGAATTCACTCATCTTAAATGCTTCGCATCAACGAAATTAAACTTTCCCTTTTAGAGTGAGGATGAGGAAACTGTCTAAACTGGCTACAACTTTGGCTTCCTGCTTAGAAAAAGAGATCCTGAACTCAAAGAAATTTAAGAAAATGAATGTGGAACCCAATTGCAGTGCATTTCAAAATGACCTACAATTGTCTGATTTACTGTTGCAATTTCTTCATAACTAGCACATACCATGTATTTATGTTACCCACATCTTCAGCCACTGTAGTTACCATGCAGGATAAATTGTCCTTTTTTTCTGTATCATTAGAAAAATGCTTTTGCTAATTAATCAATACCCATCTCCACATTCATATGAAGTAGTTCAAAAACATTTATACCTGGGAGCTTAGAGGGTGTAAGCAATCTCCAGCTAGTCAGAGGATTCAAATCAGCTTCCTTCCAGCCACAAGCCCCCTTCTCTAAAGCAAGGGTTCCCAAACATTTTGGCTTGTGAAATAAATAAATGTCTGCATGTGACCCCTCGTGAGGTGTTTAATATGCTTGGAAGTGATGAGAAATCATTAAAGTAAAATTAAAATAAAAAAAAAAAAATCGACCTACTTTTGTAAAGAAGAAATATATTCTGCATTCCCGCCCATCCCTTTGATCATCTAGGGTTTGACCATAACTCAGGTGTGGTCACCATCATTCTACTCACCTCTGCCCAAGAAGTGCAGAATAAGTGCCTGAGCCAGCATCATCTGCCCGGCTCTCAGCATGCAGCCCCAGCCGCAGTCGGAGGTCAGGCTGGAGCTGGGCAGAGCAGGCAGCTCCTCCCTGTAGGTGAGCCACACTCGGGACGCAAAATCCTTGCGGAAAGCCTCGGCGTTCCCCATGACCGAGTCCTCATCGGAGACTTCGTAGCAAGCTTCTGTAACACGGCCGTCATCTGGGGCAAAGAAATGACATGTGATCCACTCAGAACTGACAGTTAACTATTTTCATCTCGTGACCTATGGAGATAATAAATCTACTGTACTGGCTCATGTTAATCATGTATTCATTTTAAGAATCCTATTACTGTTTATGCTTTGGACCTAATGTAAAAGCATGCGTCTCATGTCAAATCAGATAAGTGCACAGGGGACATTTTTTATGCCAAGGGCTGTGCACCAAATAAAATTATGACCCAAGTAATGTTTTCCCACTCTTATGTCCTAGTTGATGGCCTGAATGGCTATGAGTTGATACGCTGCTTTGTCATCATTTTTGGTCCCTGCAATTGAATCTGAAATTTGTGTCTTTATGTCCTCACCAGACCCCATATGGCTGTTGACAGTACTAATGAACAATAATGGTATGTCAAGCCTTTGGATATGTATGCATGTGAATGCCATTATGAGGAATGCAGTCAGTGTGTAAGTCGGTATTTTAATTGTAGTCGTGTGCGTGTGCACTATACCTTCAGCCTTAAAATGGTAACATTTCCCAAGGAGAAGCACCGGGGAATTTCTACTGAAGGAGGTCTTTGATTTCAGAGCCCAACCTAGGATACACAATAAAGAAGACAATATGTTATGGTTATGTTGATGGTTAAAAACAAAAAACAAAGTTGTTCTATTGTGACGACTCCGCCTCTTTTGGCTGCGTCTCTGTGTATTGTGTTGCAGATGACAGTCAATGTGGTTGGGTCTTTGTTAAGGTGAACTGGGAACACCTGTGCCCAGTATTCCCAGTCCTATAAGAGCACACCTCACTGGTTCCATGTTGCCTTTCCTTTTACCACACAACGCCACACCTCATTCATTCTTTCATTCATGCGTACACATTAGCACCACTGACTTACTGACTGCCACAACTCATGATGTTTTGACATTTTTATTTGCTGTAACTCCTCTTGATATTGGTCTCCTCTTGTTATTTGTCATGGTTCTGAGCCGGCCATTGCACTATTTACTCAGTTGGCTGGCACACCTACTCTACAACACCCATTATTCAAAGATCTGGGTCAGTCCCAAGATTTCTGCTTACTTACTCTTCTTATCCCACTTACTACCTATTTCTTCCTGTTACTTAAAAAAGGTAGATAATAATCATGGTGTTTTAAATAAACAGAAACTTTAGTCTTACTGAAAGAATCGCAAACTGGAGTGGACAGAATGACATAGAGCTATTTTAAGGGCTGACTCAACAGCAGTAGGTTGTCGTCTCATTGAATTATGATGCTTGTTTTTGACTCATGTATCTGCAATACATGTTGTTGATCTCTGTATCTACTTTGACTTGTATACACATTGTATGTTGTTGTACATAGTATTTATATATTTATGTTTACCTGTATGTCTATTTCTATCTTCCTGGAAATTGTTCTTGGAACTGTGTGTAAGTATAATGAAGGCAACAAAAAGTAAAATTCCTTTTATGAGTTGACATACTTGGTCAATAAAGCAGATTCTGATTTCACTTGTACAAATTCCATTTTAAGTAACGTACACTCAAGTCAAGAAAATAAGATTTAAAGTTATGTGGACGGGTCGAAACAGCACAGAAGGAATACATGAAAGCATTTGAAATAAAGTGGAGACAGGACTGTGTGTGTGTGTGTGTGTGTGTGTGTGTGTGTGTGTGTGTGTGTGTGTGTGTGTCTGTGTGTGTCTGTGTGCGCGCGTGCATGTGTGTGTGAAGCAAATTACTTACTGTATTTCACATTGTGCCACACAGACAGGAACTTTGTCTTCAATGTTTCCACCTCGTCGCTCCCTTTATTCTCCATTTGGACCAGCAAGGAATGTAACCCATTCCCAGACCGCGCACAAACCCTGGTGCACAACACACATATGAACGCACAGAAGAAAGGATCAGTCTCACTTCATAAAGGACAATTACGTAAAATGACAACTTGCAGTGAACAAGTCGTTTACCTTGAAACTTCCTCTTCGAGCCAGGTTTTTTTTTTTCACTTCCAGCCGCATTGTAGCTTTGTGCAAACTTTACAACGTTGTATATTGTTGTAATGCCAATAGTTTACCGCGGTGTATCGCCCATGACTTGCAGCTTAACTTAAACCTGCCCTGCGGTCTCCAATGTTTACACATTGAGGAAGTGGAAGTGAAAAACTCGTGATCTCGCGGTGTTTCCGCCAGGACCAAAAGGACGCTCGATGTAAAAGTCCAGGCAGCCCGAGCGGGCGGAGTTAAAACAGTTTGCCGATGAATGCTCCGCCTGTTTGAGTTATTCCTTGTAACAAAACATACTTTATTGTGTAAAGGCCGAGTCTAAAGAGCCAGAGGCGTCTATCTCATCCAAACACATTCATCACGTCACTTCTAATTAACGCCCCTTGTTCTAATCATTAACCCGTGAATGAATAACCCATCATTCAACACACCATAATAAACATATACCATAGAGATTTCTCTTAGTGAGATCAACGAGACTATACATCTTACACATGTTTCGGTTAAATAATTATTAGATAAGGAAAATCGGATATTATATATATATATTGAAGAAGGCTAGATGAACAAAGGCTGATATTGATTGCTTGCAAAGTGGTTACATTTGAGGGAAAGTGAATAAAGTAAATATAAAAACCCTTTGAATACAAATAAAAACAATACTGAAAGTATACATCTATTATAATCTGGTGAATGCAATATGTTATAACTAACTGAGAATGTGAAAAAAACTGTTTAAATTCAGATACAAAATATTGAAACTTTGACTTTATCCTCTATGCTGTGTTTACTTTGTATTGTCTAGATAGGACAACATGGCTCTCATATTTGGTCTTGTAATACTATACAATATTATATCATATTTGTCTAATCTCTCAGGTAAAATCAAAAGGTTAGAAATAAAAATGACAACATAGAAGTGTGTGAATGTCTTGAAATGGATGTCTACAGTGCCCAGATTACAAGGAAAAATAATTTAAAAAAAACACAGAAAGAAAAAAAGACATTTGTCAGGGTGACTTTTAAGTCAAATTTATGCAAAATCGTGAACAGCTGTCCCGCTGTTGTAGTTTTACCGTAATGACGGCGCGCAACGGCTTTTCTTTGGGTGTGTTCTGCTGCCAACCGTTACCGTCATTACGGTAACGCTCCAGTTCTCTGGTTTTCCAGTTTTCCCTGTGGCCGCGGCGCTGAGTGACTGGAAAGCGGAGTCTGCCTCCTGCCCGCCTGCCTGGGGATTTGTAAAGCACATCAGCGGCCACTGCCATGGCTGAACGCCGCGCCTTCGCCCAAAAAATCAGCAGGTAAAAGACCCTGAGACGAGCTCGTCGGAGGCCCCACCGAGCACCTTTCTGTCGGTCGCCCTCAGACCACCGCGGGGGGAGAAGGAGGCCCACACGTCAGCCCGGCTAGCGAGCTAAAGATGCTCAGACCCACCCAGACAGACGGCTAGTCCCTCTCTCCTAACAAAGGAGGGCGGCGTTACATGGTGGAAATACACGTATATTGTCAAGACGACATGCAAGGTTTGCGGGCATTACCAGCAGCGAAAGGGACTTGCTGTAAATTAAATAAAAAAACGTTAATTTGAGACAGCGAGCTATCTATGTCGCCTACAGTGACGTTAGCTGACGATGGGGAGCTACTGGGCACTAACGGGGGAGAGGAGACTGAACTTTAACTTGTGTTTTAAGCGAGACGATAACTCTAATACAGTACGACTGGGGACAAAAGCCTCCATCAACAGCTCACAGATAGCGGTGTATTAATCTCCTCCCCGCCCCATCGGACAGATCAAAGTACGTTAATCTCTTTGACAAAGGTCTTTGTGCGAGCTGTCAAACACCAGCATCCCAGGTGATTGATATGTAGATATTCTGTTGTCTCCTGTCGACACAAACATGTTTCGCTCATCATTGTATTCACAGTCAAGGCAATCTAGTGTCTGCTTCTATTTTCGGGTTTTCTCTGAATGAGTGTCAGACATCTTATGGGATACGATTTTACACCCTTCTGGAGAGATTATCATGGTGATATGAAGTTTTTTGGAGAGGAGGGATATCTGTTGTCACTTGTATGGAAAAACTAGATTATTACAGAAGGCATATGCATGATCTTCTCTGTTTTCCTCTCTTTTATGTTAATCATGTTGAGCCCAGTAAATTTGTCTATAAATCAAAAGATTCAACAAACATTATAGGTTGGATTCTGAAGTTGTGTCTGCTGTGATCATGCAGGATGTCCACTTCTTTGTTGGTGTTGCATGCCTTTCTATTATAGTGTGAATCTGAGTACCCATGAATCAAAACCACAGCCAATAATTAAGAGTTTCGTATTGATTTATGTGGATTGAGAATGCCCCATCTCATGGCAGGTGATAAGATGGTCAGCTAACAACATTACAGATGAACATACACCGTGACACCATGCACATCTTACAATATAGAGCCATCCAGCACCTCGATATCACAAACTATGCCCTAGTTTCAATGACACAGTTTCAACAGAAAAATAAGCATTTTAAACTTCTTGGCTGTTGCATCAGAATGATATTGTGCAAGTCTTTGTGATATTGTATCCACTGCAAGAATTTGTGCAGTTGAAATCTCAGTGAAACTTCCCGAAACACAGGGTTAGAAATTAGTTTGCCATTTTTAGACTCTTATTCTTGGACCGGTGAAAACTGTTAACTTTCCTCACGTTCTTCATTTACCCATGGGAAAGAAAGTGCCTCAATTCTACCTTTTTTAAGTGTGCTGACTTTTAGTAATGGAAGTTAGTTAGCTTCTGTAACATGTTGAGGCAAATCAAGTGACTAAATTTGCCAGTGACTTTGTCCAGATGTTTACATCACATGTCTCAGGAGACTGGTTCTCTTATATACTTTTTCCATGGGAGTAATTGGTGTTATTACCATCTTCAAGATAGAGAGGGCTGTTTGTTTAGTCAAGCTATTCGTCTGCGCGGTGACCAGTGCTGTGTAAAGGTTTGGTGCGAGGCATTGGGGAGGACTGTGGAATGTGTTTGTCGGTTCAGTGCTTTTGCCTTTCTCCATTTGCGACAGCGCTGCACTGCAGAGGCCACTGGATCTCTACTACAGTACGTTATGTTATTCCAAATTAAGTTCATCGTAAACTGGCAAGTTGGGCCATGCTGCTGCCATCGTGCCTTCCTTCTGAGGAAGATACGCTTAAACCGCCTCTGTTTTGCAACCTTGTATTTTTTGATGATGGAACAGTGATGAACTCAGCACTATCGTGGCTTTAGGGAAACCAGACTGTGCTCAGACGTTTGTGGTTTTGCAACATTGCTGACTGGAGGACACCTAATCCTTGCTCATCGCCATTACTCTAACTTTCAAACTAGTTATTGTGATTATTGCTTTCAGGATGGAGAGAGATGAAGACAGACAGATTGTTGGTTATGACGCGAAGTGTAATGAGTAAACATAGTTAATCATAATTGTTGGATCCATGTAGCCTGTGTGTTACCTGTGTAACATCACTTTGTGTCTTCAGTGTCTCGCCCTTATCCTTGGTTCAAATTTGTTATTTGTTTGTGTCACTTTGGGCTACTTGCTGCGTTGTTGTTTTGCTCAAGGCAAAGGTCTGAGTGGTTTTGGTGGGTGCTGTGATTTAAAGGACCTGTGTATGAGCGTGGCAACAGCAGTTGTTGAACAGCAAGAGCTTTGTGCTGACCACTGGGGTCCAGAGGTTTTTATTTGTTTCTTTCCTCTCTGTCTGGGTGTAATATACGATTTTGTCCGAAGCGACACAGTGAGACTATGAGACACAGAGAGAAAATCCTAATTGCGTGTAAAGAAAAAAAGAGTTTTATCTTGAAGTTAGGTAGCCTAATCTTTAAAAGCTTAATGTATGTGAAGGAGGGCTTTTGATATGTTAATTTATTTCAGTTGAATAACAGTAAGTCTCACAAGTCATCAAGTGTCACTTTGGATTGAAACCATGAAATATCTCACAATACAATATTCTTGCACAACATTAGCCACTTTGTTTTAACATTGAACTTCTTCATGTTCTCCAGGATTAACAGTTAGATACTGAAATTAAGGAATATTGCAATTTATTACTTTTTTTTTTTTAAATGCCTTTTTTTCGCAGGTAAAATGCTCAATATCACTTATTCTTAGGACTCAAAGTATTTGATTGAATTATAAGGTAAAATTGTCTGTGAAGCATTTCTGTTAGTTTTAAGTTTCCTGTTTATTCTCAGCCATAGGGGAGTGACAAATACCACAACTGATAGTGAGGTGTAACTTGTAATACTGTGGATACAGTGGCCCCCGAGCTGCGATTGTTTTCTCTTAAGATACGCACACAAGTGGGTTTCTTTCTTTTACTGCACACATTAGAAAATTGCCAGTAACTTTGCCCAGAACTATTATTATTATTTAATTATTTAACAGTTCACAGTGTAGAAAGAGGCAGGAAACAAGGTAAGCGATAGAGTTACGACATGCCCGTCTTAATGTTACAGGGACGCCCCCTGAACTGTAAGCTCATGTTGCTTGATTAAACTATTTTAGGGGTATATTTTCCTCTTCAGTTACACATGTTTTAGGCTGTGCAATAGAAGATTGCCTTGCAGTATCGATCATAATGTATCATAGCTGAGTATCTTTCAGTATTGTGTTTTGCAGAATCACCTGTATTCTCCCATAATTCTTATGGCCAAACATTGTTACAGTATTGTATTGTTGTGATTCTCAGTCCTAAAACAAGCCCCAATTAGGCCAACAATGTCTAGCTGACACAGACTTTTAGATGGACTGTATTCCCTCTCTCTCTTCCTCCCTCCCTAAACCCTCCGATCTCTCCTCTGTTTGCAGGACTGTGGCAGCAGAGGTCAGAAAGCAGATAGCTGGCCAGTATGGGGGGTCCCCGCAACTATTCAAAAACCTCAATGTTGGGACCGCAACAAGCAACACAGTGAGTAGTCTCAAAGACCATTGAAAGGCCATAGCCTAATATTGATTTCCTGTCTTTGATCATCATAGGAGTGTGACAGCTGCTGCTACTGCGTGGTCTGAAAACGCAGCATAAATTACAGTGACAGTGTCTCAGCTGTCAACAGTTGAGACACTGTTGATTTTTCACATTTGCCCAAATACAATTCTGGTGTCTGCTATGTTGGGAAAACAAACACACACACTGACGAACTGTCTGCTCACATGCCTTTTTCTTTGTTTTGGTATAAAGAAATCACATACTGGGCTGGTTGGAAAACAATTCAATGATATATGATTTCTGAGTTTTACCATTCTTAAGATGTTTTTATTTCTCACTGCTGTTACTCAATGTGTAGCTATAGAGTGTAGCTTTTATTTAAACTATAACATTTTGCAGATTTACAAGGGTTGAAATGTAGGTTAAATGTTAGACATGCATCATCAAATATTGATTACTCAATTCAGCTACTGGGCCCCTTTGTCATATCCAGCCTTTAAAAATGTTCAAGCAAGTGTAGTATTTTAACAGGAGTGATACCTGCTGACATTGGTCTCACCACAATAGTACAACCTAAGACAAGGATGTAATCTTCTGTTTATTAGAATGGCTGCACAGCTATTGTTTATGTTATGCTAAATACCATGAGGGTTAACCATTGATTGGCCTGTTCCCCACATCCAATTTCTGCTGCAGTGTTTGCAGGGTTACAAATGATTTGAGGCCAGACAATATGTTTGTTAAAGGGTCAGTGCAAATTGCCCCTCAGCAGCCCCGGGCCACAACACCAGCAAATACTCCCCCTCTCCTCCCTAATTAGGGCTACAGTTGGCTTTTAATTAAACTTTGAAAGGTATTTATGTTCAAATTCAGACAGAGACAAACATACGCACACTTTCACACTTAAACTGAACCTGCTGAAACAGAGATTCCCCCTGGGTTCGTCATTTTAGAAGCAGAGTAAGACCAGCGAAACCCTGAGTCTACGCTAGTAGCACACTTGCTAATCTGGTTACTTGTATCACCGGCAACGGCATTTTAAAGCATCTGCACAAATCACAAATGTTTCTTTTTTAGAAGTGATTTTCCTAATTGGAAATTTGGAAAGATGACCCGTAAGCCAGAACTTTTCCCTTAAAAAAAATCCCCCCATATTTTGGACCTGTTAGTGGTGCAGCTTCGTAGAATGACTAATATTTCATAACTCTGTTACTTTCCTCACATGTTGTATGGGGAATCAATCCCCTAAAACTTTAAGACTTTGCCAAGACATTTATGTACATTAAAAATAAGAAGAGGTGCAGACAGGAGAACTGAATAGCTGACAATGTCTTCACAGCTAATCCACTTCTCCCATCTCTCTGATTTCCCCCTCTCATCGCTCACCAGGTTCCCCTCACAGAGGCAGTGGAGCCAGTGGATTTTGAGGAGTACCTCATTACTCACCCTCCCATCGTTGAGTCGGGTCCCCTGAGAGATCTGATTGAGTTTCCCCCAGATGATATTGAGGTCATCCACACACCCAGGGAGTGTCGCACAGTTGCGCAAGCCGTCCCGGAGGAAGGGTAAGGGTGCTGTGCGGTTGAAACACTGAAGGTGGTAGTGGCAGTTGTTGAGTTAAAGCGACTACATGGAGCTATCATTTTGTGTTGACTTCGGCGGCCCCGGTAAACAAGGCCGGTAATGTTTTCCATGAGCACCGCGGCCTCGAATGGTAAAGATCTTGATCTGGCTCGTGCATCACGTGCACATTTGTTTTGGAAGCGAGTGAAAGAAAGAAGAAACTTGGTCGTGAATAGCTTTACTCACTTCATTAGTCCAGGCTTAATACCTGGTGCATGTTGGTCATCGTGCTCATAAGCACAGAAAGCTACCAATCACCTCCTATCTAAAGAAATGAAAGAATGGTGTTTTTGTGTATGCTATTATCATTTTCTTTTTCTTATTTTGCCGTTATTGCTTTTGGAGTTTTGGAGGTTATAGTGACTTCAGGAAAAGACGGCCGTTTTTCAGAAGTTTGCAAAACAGTGTTCAGTCACTTCACTGCACCACATGTTAAAAGATGAAAGGCTTGTGGGCTTAATGTCATTACTTACTGTAGCTTTGCCTCTTGGTATGACAGAAGGGGCGACACAAACATTGCAAGAAGATTAAATAATATAAGCCCGATAGCCTGTCATCTTTATTCACTGACTAATGCGTTTAAAGTCTGACTTGCTGTGAAAATAGAACTTGTTTGATTGATTGAGTCTGTCTGGCTTCAGGGACACTGACGCTCATGTCAGAGACTGTGTCAGATCCTACACAGAAGATTGGGCCGTCGTCAACAGAAAGTAAGGCTTCACTCTGTGGAATTATTTTGTTGTTTTTGATCCGATTTCACTCGATAACTCTTTATAATTGACATTATAGCTGTAAAACGTTACGACTACATTGAGCATTAATAGGACTGTTTTTTTTTTCCGTTAGATACCACAAGCTTGGTACAGGCTTTAACCCCAACACTCTGGACAAGCAGAAGGAGCGTCAGAAAGGCCTGCCCAAACAAGTGTTTGAGGCTGATGAGATGCCAGACAGCAGCAGCTACCAGGATGACCAGGTACTTAATCATGCAGTGGTTTAAAAAAAGAAAAGAAAAGAAAAGAAAAGAAGGGAAAGAGATTTTTTTCCCCATTTGTGAGCTCTATTTCAGATTGATGATAGAAAGATATTTGGACGACCACATAAATAATCAAGTTATTTTTGTGTTGTTTGCCCTGTAGGATGACTTGAAGCGGCGGTCGATGTCTATAGACGACACCCCGCGTGGCAGCTGGGCCTGCAGCATCTTTGACTTGAAGAACTCCCTTCCCGATGCCCTCCTCCCTCACCTCCTCGACCGCGCCCCCAATGAGGAGATTGACAGGCACAACGAAGAGCATCGCAAGGCCAACCGCCACCGCGAACTCTTTGCTCTGCACCCGGCCCTCGATGAGGTAGACTTTACCGGTTTCATTTCGCTGGAACCCTTTTCTGCTAGTATGTACATTTTGTCATTTTATGTAAAAATTCTGTCGGTTACTCAGTCCAGGTAAGGTAATTAATTAAATCTTCTTTGTTTCAAACCAGTCACAGGATGTCAGTATTCTTCTTTGTAAATGAATACATTTGTGTTTTTCATCACAGCATGGACGTTCACAGTCGTGTTGAAATGTTTTTTACAGATTTTTTTGGTTGTTTTTGTATTTGATCTTCTCTGTCAATGTGTAGGAGGAGCCCATTGAGCGCCACTGTGTGCCTGAAGTACCCAAAGAACACTTTGGCCAGAGGCTACTCGTCAAGTGCTTGTCCTTGAAGTAAGTGGTGGACAGCCTTTTTCAGGGGAAAAAAAGCCTTTAACTCTTTTATTTAACTGCTGCTTTCTGCTGACCCACTCTTTTTTTTCCTCTCCCCTTGAAGGTTTGAGATCGAAATTGAACCGATATTTGCTAGTTTGGCCTTATACGATGTCAAGGAAAAGAAAAAGGTAAGCTGTTATGCTTTCCTCAGTGCCTCCTCAGCCCTGAGTTGTTGTGTCACTTCTGCAAACCATTAAAATTGTTGGGAGGCCAAAACGAATTTGATGAGTGGACTATAAAACTTTATGTTGTGGCCCTGTTATGCTTGTAGGAATGCAGTTAAATCATAAACTGTAACCATGTATCTATCTGAAGAAGATCATCCACTGCTGGTTCTTGCCACTTCCCTTTAGCTGACAAACACTAGAGGGTAGCAGTTGCCTTGATAAGTAAATCTCTCATATATATTGCTCTGCACAGGAGCTCCATTACTTTAACAAGTGGGTAGTTTGTTACTCATATGTTATCATGTTTGTCAGCCACGACAAGGAAGAAATCAGGTTGCTGTAACACATATGATTGAATACAAATAGTTGTCATGGTATGAACAATGGATTACATTTAACATGTATGTTACGATTGTGTTAAAATCACCTGTGTGTCTGTTTGGATGTGTCCCTCAGATATCGGAGAACTTTTTCTTTGACTTGAACTCTGAGCAGACGAAGGGGATGCTTCGTCCGCACATTCAGACAGCAGCCATCTCCACGCTGGCACGCTCCGCCATATTTTCCATCTCCTACCCTTCCCAGGATGTCTTCCTTGTCATCAAGGTCCGACAGTTATTATTTATTTTCCTTTGTCTTGTCAAGTCTGATTTTGCAAATATATAGATATGTATCAGTGGGTAAGACGTAAGAATCTTTGAAGATACAAAACACTTTCAGGCTAGTCTAGTTGGGAAAGTTTCCCTAAGAATCTCGCCTACATTGGAAATCCACTGTGGAAAACAAAATATAGAAAAGGACCTTCCACCAAAAGTGTTGAGTCGAGCCAAACTATATAGTGTAAATTAGGCATTTGATCATTTTGTTGCTGTGTGTGAGGGAGGTAACTGAATGTATGTGCTTTGTCTGCAGCTCGAAAAGGTACTGCAGCAAGGTGATATTGGAGAGTGTGCTGAGCCTTACATGGTCTTCAAAGAGTCAGATGCTGCCAAGGTATGAGCCGTGTGAATGAGACATTAAATGCCACATAAAACCTTTTGAGGCATGTCTCAGGTGAATTATAATAATACTAATACAGATAATAAGTATGTTCTTTTGACATCGCTGTTCCAGGCAATGCAAACCGTATTATCACCTAAATGTTGTACAGTTAATAATCAAGTTTTAATGAATGAGCTGTAACATAGGCTTAATATAAGGAATACGCTTTTTTTTATACAGATCTATCTATCTATATCTATATAGATATATCTATATATCTCTAAATGGCAGATTTAACAAACTCAAGTAAACATGTTTTTTTTTCTTGTAGAATAAGGAGAAGTTGGAGAAGCTTCGTGGCCAGTCAGAGCAGTTCTGCCAACGTCTCGGCCGCTACCGCATGCCCTTCGCCTGGACCGCCATCCACCTGATGAACATTGTGAACAGTGCTGGCAGTCTTGAGAGAGACACGGAGCTGGAGATGAGCCTCACAGGTCTGTCATTCCCTTTTTAAAACAGCCCTTTAGATTGTAACTGTAAACATATGGTATCTCAGTTAGGGATTTTCAGTCGAGATACAGATAGCGATACCGTGGCTGTGGGTGTCGGCTGATACAGAGTACCGATCTGATACCAGATACATTTCCTGACTTTAAAACATGTAACAAATACATACAGTGTCAGTGTAAGGCTCATGGGCCAACAACAAATAGTTCAAAGGAAATTCAAACAGAGACCAAAACATCATGCCTTATTGATCCTTGGTGTGTTATTTTGAGTTTGAACTTTGGTGTTTGTCCAACCTTTAACCTCACAGGGTATCTTTGATGCTGATTGTGGTGGCAGCTGTTTTGTTGCTAGGCAGATCAGAGAAATGTATGTTCTCTGTCACATGACAGAAATATGGAGGATTTAAGTTTTTTTTTTAATGCTGTTGTTTTTTCCCCTGTGTACAGAGAGAAAAGGCTCATGGTCAGAACGAAGGAACTCGAGCATCATGGGAAGGCGTTCCCTGGAGAGGACCACCAGTGGAGACGAGTCATGCAGTCTGACAGGATTTAGACCGGCAACACTTACCATCACCAACTTTTTCAAACAGGTCTCCACAACCACATATATACAAGTCTGATATATGTTTTTGATGCACTAATTAGGCTGCACACACACAGACAAAGAGGGATATGTCCTCTTACTTATCATACACCGTTCAGCTTTCTCTTTGTAATTTTGAATGAAATATTTATACGTTGCACGTGTGAGTTTTAGGAGGGGGACAGACTGAGTGATGAGGACTTGTACAAGTTCTTAGCTGACATGAGAAGGCCTTCTTCCGTGCTGAGGAGACTCAGACCCATCACAGGTACAATCATGTTGATTGAGTCAATCCCGTTAGTAGTTGTTAACCTGAGGCTCATCTCCATTTGTTGTCACGATTCCCTTGAATTACTTTGATATTTGAAGAAGTGAACCACTTGTGTTTCAAATAAATATATCACCTTTTTCCTCTTTCTTTACCTCCCTGTACACTCACTCCCTTTCCATTCTGTCACCGCAGCCCAGTTGAAGTTGGACATTTCTCCAGCTCCAGAGAACCCACACTATTGCTTGACCCCTGACCTTCTGCAGGTCAAACCTTACCCAGACAGCCGGGTACGCCCCACCAGGGAGATCCTGGAATTCCCTGCCAGGGACGTCTATGTGCCAAACACCAAATACAGGTACAGAAAAAAACATTTTGAGTGTGGAAAACTGAGCTTTTGTTTCTTATCTTTCAGTTTAGTCAATTTAGTCTGGAGAGTATATTCATTTTGTCAAGATAAAGCTTTCTTGTCAATAGGTTGCACAAATTACAAGCTGTTTAACTGTTTTCATTATAAAGTGACTTTTGAATGAATTGATATGAAATGTATTTTAACATAGACCTTTCAAACCTGTCATTCAGGTATAGCTCAGTTGACACATGTCAATAGTCTTTTTCATAGTTGACTGCCTTTTTGGAAAGTATTTACTTATCCAAGGACTACAGAGGGGTATTACCACTAGCAGCTGTTGTTTTTCTTTTAAGAGTTACATTGATTGCCTGTTAGAAGATATAGACAAATAGAAAATGGGCAAAACGCCACATGCTCCATGAGCCGGATGCAAACTCTCTGTAGTGATCATTTAGTCCGTGAAGGACGACAACCTCAATCAAAGCCTAAACGCAACCTAAAGCATTAGAAGTCCATTCAATCAAATCAAGCTTTGCACAGTGATGTCTGACACTGTCTCGTTAATGTTCACCGCTTGTTAAATGCCAGTTTACTAAGTAGATATTCCATCTGAACAAGTGCTATTTCTGTAAAGGTCACTTTTTTGGATGTTGTTACTGCCAGACGTTGCTGACATGACCTTGCTACCACAGACCTTGTTTGTCTGCAGATAACCAGCTGCCTTCCTATTGTAGATTAACTAAGGACAGACCTAATTGAGAGCCAGCAGAACTAGGTGAAAGGAAATCATTATCATTGCATTTGTATTATGAATGTTTTTTTAAATAATTTAAATGCCAAGGAATTTGTCTGGGACCACAGTTTTTGTATTACTTTTTACTACTTTTCCCTTGAGCATATATGTATATCGACTATACTCTCTGAGGTCATAGAGAACCTGAACAGTGCTACTAGGTTACTAAAGTTGATCAGTAAGCAGGGCGATACAGGTCCTGAGCTGGAAAACACAAAATGTTTATGCAGATTATAGCAATGTGGAAGCATGCATATTGAGGCATCCACATTCTTAATTAATATATTGTTTTAGCGATTGTTTTAAAATTATGAATGAGTATACTGTCTTACTGACTGTGATGGCAGTATTTTGTCTCACATATAATACTAAAGTTATATTAAGGCCATTTCTTGGCTTTTGTTTTTTTTGCTCTGATATTTTATTGAGTTCAATACAAAGTTATAGGTCAACACACTAAAAAAACATGGCCATGTTAGACATTTAGACAAGATTTTTATTTTGACTTCATAAATATGTTTTGTTAGAGCATATAGCTACTTATTAGGGTGACATGTTAGTATGGCATCTACAGTACAGTTAGTTATATTGTAATAATGGACAAGAGTCAATATGACTCAATAACTTTGGAAATACACAGAAATTATGTTTTTCTAACAATACCAGCATAAGTCATATAATAGCATGAAATGGTTTAAATACTTTACAGAGTAAAAAAAATAGAACAAACAAAGCAAAAACCTTCATCATTGTGCTGCCAAAGCTTTCTTTCTCCAATGTTGTACAGTATTTGACCGCTGACATTGTCCCCACTTTGTGGATTGTTTTCCATGAAACTAGGGATAAATCAGCGTAAATTACCTGAACAAAAATGACGTTCATTGGAAAAAAATCAGCAGTTTGGACACCTTTTGAGATGTTGGAGATGCAGTGTTTCTATTGAACATGGACTTATATAATGTGCATGCCTTATGTAATAACCTGTTGGCACATGTGCCCCCTGGAAACATGAAACAGTTTTACATCACAAAGATAATATTCATTTTAAATAGCTTTGTCAACATAGAAGCTGTCAAATACATCTAAGTTCTCTGTTCTAGCTAAGCAACCTCCGTTTTTATAATTGCTTCACAATCTCTCTTCATAGTTTTCTTTCCTACTGCAGTACTGTTGCATTTTGCCAGCACTCAATCGGGTTGCTGATGTTGATCAATATGTCCATTTTGCAAATGATTGCAGATGTTGCATAATGACAATTCTACTGTCCTTGCTTGATTATACCCAATAGGTTAATGACCTGCGTGGCATGGTTGCATCATTGCAACAGCTCAACAATTTAAAAAATGTTTGGCCTGGACTGGAATGATTGGAGTTTTTTTCCGACGAAACCCTGTTTGCAAGCAATCGACTTAATGATGCAGATAAACTAAGAATTTCTCAGTGTTATTTCACGTTCCACTTCAGTAGAACCTTTTGGCTGAGCATTAGATTTTATCAATGTTTATTTAAAAATATCAGTGTCGTAAGAAGAGGTATGACTTGTGGGGTTCAGTTGAAGCTTTCACCAGTGGGGGCTGGTCGTACGGAGATTTTGGTCATCTTGAGGGAGAAGGAGGGCCCTGTGCCCGGCTTCCAGTAAATGCCCTTCCTTCTCATAGAGCGTCCTTTTGCCTTCAACCACAAATACTTTCCATTGAGGTTGGTCTCTCTGCAAGCATTGAACCACCAACCACCTGCCAAAGTGCCAGGACAAGAGACATAAGTTATATAAACATAACCTGGTCTAAATAAGTTGGTCTGAAGAAAATGTACCATCGCTGAATCATCCCGTAAAACTCTTTACCTGTGTAAGTGCGAGCGCAGTTGGAGTTCCGTTGGTGGTCATTATTTCTGTCTTTAGTGGAGAATCTCATGCCGGTTCTGTTGGCCATGGCATCAGGCAGGTCACCGGAGAAGTGGCTGACATGAAGGGTATAGCCCTTGGAGGTACCCTCCAATGAGAAGCGGTACTCGGCCCAGTGCTTCCCCTCCTTCCAGTCCTCCAAATCGATGCGCAGGATGTAAACTCCCTGCTGAGTGAAGCTGTGGATCTTCTTTAAGCCCAACCAGAAGTCGTCTGCGTAACATATTAGTACGTTTTTATCTTGTTAGGATGTAGTTATTTTATGTGAAACAAACATTTTTGTCTGTTGGCAGTGAATCTCCAGAGGTTATAGATTGATTTTTATGGAAAGATTGTTCATGGGATAAGGAATAACTGACATTTACAAATCACCTCAAATGGGAAATTCCTGGGAGCACGTTTTGTTTTTAGAATTGATAGTCTTTCTCACACTGCTGTTTTTATTCAGTAATTTATCCGTTTCTACTTGTCTCCAATAAACTTAGAGACACCCATCTGTAATCAGAGCAGACATGCACGTATACACGCGTTTCCTTTGGTGTGCGGTGGATTGCTGCTCTAAACTGTAAGGTATAATCATTAGGTAGGTAGTAGAACTAAAATTCATGGCTGCAGGAGCCTTTTTCTTTGGAATGTGGCATGACTGCATCTACGATATGTCTGGCTGTCTGAGCCAGTAAGTGTCGCAGGGAAAGCTGACAAAACTTCAGGCAATACAGGAAATCCTTTTTTCTGTTCAGGACTGATATGTAACAATTACTGTTTCCTATGACCAGGCTTACAGGAAGTACTTGCAAATGTCCCCCCCCTTGACCAAAAAGTCCGTTCAAGTTAAGGTGGTATTCAGTGTAAAGACTGAATATATATATATATATATAAATAAATAAATACATAAATAAATA